>BMAO01012061.1:0-99686 GCA_019973975.1 Trichonephila clavata
ACTCATGACACGCTTATTATTAGCTGTTAATCATGGCTGCTAGGCAACCGCGGACTGCTGTGCCTTGAAGTGTGATACTAATAAACAATTAATCAATTCAATTAAATTCATTTTCAATCTGTGAATACCATCATTTAAATTTTTTGAATTTATCCCAAGCAATCATTACAATTTTATTATAATTTATCGGTTCAATTTTATGTTTTGAAGTGTACCTAATATTCGAGACGAATTGCATCCTGCCAATCTATCCCCCCCCCCTTTGACCCGCACTTAAAATCGGCAGGTACCCTTACCCCATACCCGTATCGTTCCATATGCAGATTGTCATTACCCCCAGAAGCATACACGTGTGCCCTAGTGCTTATTTTTTTTCGCGTGCATCGACCCTTTCCTCTTTTTTGTTGTTGTATTTCATTCCCTACTATCGACAGTGCTCATCTCGTTTATTCATTCCATCTCATTAAGGCTCCCGTTTTTAATGGCACCGCACCATCCAATTAAAAGGAAGCCTGACATCAATACGGAAGAAGGAGCAGCCCCGAAGAGTGGGTTTTTCCGAGCGAGAAAGTGTTATCGACCCTCTTCGGGCTGTGGGTGCAGCTGCCTGGATGCACGCCTTTTATTTTCGGGATATGGGGGAAAAACAAACAGCCGCACAGGTGCCATTGGCCCCTCACTGTGGGTGGCCGACACAGGTATTCAACGACAGTTTTCGTTTGTTATTAAAATTTGTGGATATATTGGACATAAGGGTTTTTTTACTGTTTGGTAGGGAATTGTAGTGAAAAAAATGTGTTATGTTTTGGGTTATGGTTTTCTCTGTTTCCTAGAGACCGGAGTTTGTTTACTTAGAGATCTAAATAAATAATCCACAAATGGAGTAGGGTGTGAAATGTTAGGAGGGGCTTTTCTCGCAACAAACGTAATGGTTTTTTTTTGGATTTTAAGTTGTAGTGAGAAGTATGTATGTAGTAAAAATGACAGAAATTATATGAAATTAGGGAACATCTGAAGAATGACAAACATTCTTTTTCATTTGATAAGCATATGTTGCAAAAAAATGTATAAAATAAAAATGGGGCACGGATCGTTTGGTTGTATTTTTCTTTCCTAGGAAACTATAAACAGACCAATGTAATCCGAAAAGAGTAATAAAAAAATCCATGGCATTGAACCAAATGTTACGACGTTAAATGAATTTGTACGTGAATGCACTGTATTGATTTTTTGTAGTTTTCGCACTGGTATTCAACATCAAAAATATGTCAATGAATACTGATTTAAAAAAGTAAGACTGAATACTATAAATAACCTATCACACATTGTACAAAATATATCTGGAATATTTTGAGAAAGAGTAATGCATTATAATAGCTATCATTAATAATATACAAAATTATTATAAATGCTTAACTATAATATATATATATATATATATATATATATATTATATATATATATATATATATAATGCTAAATTATATGCAAAAAAATAATATGATATATAGTACATTTAAAAATAATAGCCACAGTAACACAATAGCTAATTTTTAGGCTTAGGATTAAGATTGCAGGGTTAAACACATTTAGTTTCAAGGGGAAAATTGTCCCTTCATCTACAAAGGAGAAAAGCGACTCACTTACTCACTCATCATGATATCTCCGGAACTATTAAACCATCAGACTTGAAACTTAGTAGGCGTATTCCTTTGACAGAGTAGAGATCCGCTAAGAAAGGGTTTTTTGCGGAAATCGTACCCCAAGGCTGGTTACGGGGGGGGGTTAAGTGACGTTTTAAACATTCTCCTTTTTGAACTATTAGACCTAGATACTTGAAATTTGCAAGCATATAAGCATATTCCTTCATGGAGTCAATCTGCTACAAAAGAAGTTTTGCAAAAAGACCTTCGAGGAAGAGGGGGTTGCAAAGGGGCTAAAAGAGCGTTATAGATAAATGTTACCGTTTTAGAATTATTAAACTTACAGACTTGAAATTTAGTAGTCATATTCCTTTCATGGAGTAGAGTTCTATTAAGTATTTTGGGAAAATCGACACCAAGGGGAGGTTGCGAGGGGTTAAGGTGCGTTATAGATAAAAATTCCTGTTTTGAAGTGTCAGACTTCACTTGAAATTTGGTAAGCATGTTTCTTTAGTAGAATAGAGATCCGCAAGAACGGAGTTTTCGAAAATGGACTCCGATGGGTGAGAGAGGAGCATATTGAGGGGGGAAAAATTCCTTTTTTTTGTGGAACATAAGTTTTTTCTTTTTGTTGTAATTGTTAATTTGAAAAAAAAAACCCGTTCTTGATAAATTAGATTTAGACTTGAAAATTGGCAAGAATATTTATTTCATTGAATAGAGATTCACTATAAATAGATTTTGTAGAAATCTTCTATGGGGGAAGAGATAACGAAAGCGTTAAGGTAATACTACTTCAACTTTAAAAATTACTTTTTTTAGAAGTCCTGCTTTTTTTCAATCAAGAAGTGAGAGTTAAAAGAATGTTTTTAGTACAATTAAACATTTAGTGCTAGAAAATAGATATATCAATAGTTTGTATTTATACAACCTCTGACAATAAAGTTCTGTGAATAGTCCTGTAACATTAACGAAAGTTACTTTACTGTCCTTCGAAATAGTCCCCTCCCATAACTATGCACCACTGAGATCTACTATACATGTCCTGGAAACTTTGCAAGAAGTCTTCATTTGGGATGGAGTTAAAAAGCCTCGTCACGTTTCGTTGGATATCAGGAATATCGTCAAATCTCTTTTCTTTCAAAGAGAATTTGAGTCATGGAAATAGGAAGAAGTCTGAAGGATTGAGATCTGGTAAGTATGGAGAATGTTCAATTTGCTCCACCCCCTTTTTTGCTAGGAACTGTTTGAGGATATTGGCTGTGTGAAGGAGAGCATTGTCTTCAACAAAAAAACATGAACCTTGTTGTGCGTACTGGTGTCGTACACTGATTAGACGTTTCATGAAATGGGTCAAAATTTCTATGTACATTGCAGCATTCATCGTCGTTCCCTCAGGTAGAAATTCTCTGCGGATAATGCCTTCTTGACTATCAAAAAAGGTGACACTCACTTCTCAATAGTTTCGTCACTGACAAAGGTCGCCGGTCTTCCGCTACGGGGGTTGTCAGAAACATTATCCCAGCCTTCTAGAAAACGGGTGAACCACTCGTACACACATCTTCATAAACAAGTACCAGCATCGCATAAGTTTCTTTTGACAAGCTTAAAACAAAACTTTAAAATGAAGTTAAGAACCCAGTTAAGTTAAGTTATCCCAGTTAAGAACCAAAGTTCCAAACAAGCGCTTAGTAAAGCAAGCCCTACACTTAACACAAATGAGTCTCAATGGAGCAACGGTGGTGAACACCTGCCGCTACGTATGTGCAGCGTTTTGTTTCGCCAATGTTACCAGATCGGCCGTTTTGACTTCATTCACTGAATTTTATTGTCAGAGATTGTATATAAAAAATATATATTCATACAGCAGCATGAAATACCCAGTGAAGCTGGTGGGTAACGGCTAGTATGCTTATATTACTAAATTCAAATAAGGTAAGTTACACCTTAATTTTTTTTTCAAAAACTAAAATTAAATTCTAAAAATATTAGGCTCTTTAATCCTATAGTGTAAAATAGGATCTATTTAGAAGTATGTAAAAACGCCAAACAAAAGAAAAACTGTCAAGACAACATTCTGGGGAAAAAAACAACAATTATTTTGGCAATCAAGTATAAATGTTTTGTCTAGGCACGAGATCATCACCACAAGACTATTGATTACTAATCTTAAGATACTTATAATATTTTTCTATTTTTTTGATAATTTTTCAAGAATTAACAATTTTAATCCGTTAATTGCTGGTGTGTTACTCAGATGAATCAACGTTTGAGTTCTCGCAGACAAAAAGGGCCTGTTTGGTGGTGCCATGGGAAAAAAGACCACCCTGATTATAATGTAGAAAGGGAAAAATATCCCTTCAAATTTGTAGTGTGGTGTGTAATTTGTTCCATGGGATCAGAACACTTTTGCACCTTGCTGGGAACTATGAGGCAAGACCAATACAGAGAAGTATCGTTATACCCTAGTTAAGATACCCTAGTTTCAAAAAAGATTATCAAGTGATGAAAATTTTACTATGTATAATTCAACACCTTGCCATAAAGCAGTGGTATCTTCAAATGTTTTCAACTCGTGGAACCCTGAGAGCTATAAGGAGCTTTCGAGGAACCCCATTCCACACACACTCCTAAAAATATATCTAAAAATTTTTTAAGTATATCAACATTTTACAGGTACATTATGTAAAGACAATTATAAAGAAAAGTATTGCATTTTTTGTAAAAGTTTTAATATAACATTACATAATTTACTCATTAATAATATTAATTCTTTTTGTGCTACACCATGTAATATATTTAGTAAACTGGGATATGGGCTCTTGCATTCTTTTTTCACAAACTATCGAAGTCGATTGATATTACTTACAGTAGTATTTTATATTCTGTATTTAATTCGTTTTTATATTTTGTTTTTGTTGCCAAAATGGAAAGAAATATTTTTCATTTTAATATATTGCTCTGAATAGCATTAAAATCCTTATAGCTGTGTGAGAAACTTTGTGTATTCTGCAATGCAATCTAAAATTTTGAAATTCTTGCTTAAATTTATATTTTAACATCGAATCTGTTGCTATATCAGTAGGTTGTTCCATCTCCTTCACCGGCAAATCTTCATATTTAACGTAGTACTCGAATGGACTTGCATCCATTCATGTTTAGTTTTCTCTTACAGGTGTTAGGCATTATTTTAGAAATGTCCTCATATAAGTATTTTTTTCACAAACTAAAATAGGTGTATTTTTCATTAGAAAACTATTCAATTTTGCAAAATATTGCACTAAAAAGTATACATTTTTTTCGTGAAACCCTGGATCACAATTAATAGAATATTCGCAACCTCGTAAATAGTACATACAAAAAACATGTATAGATTTACAATTTTCTTTAATTTTTTTTATTTTGCCTCATGGAACCACTAAGCATGCCTTGTGGAACCCCAAGGTTCAGTAGAACAAACACAGTTTGAAGATCACTGCCATAAAGCAAAAAATATAACAACATTCTTAATAGATAACAATATCTCAGTTTCATATTCTCATTTTGTGGATATGAAACCGATAGAAAATTATTCGAAAAATCACAACTTCTACAACTTCGTACATTGGAAATCGTTTAACAAGAAACTGAGAGGGACTGAAATATTTTTTCATGATCAAAGAATTTCGAATTAAAGGATATATAAAATTTTAAAAAACCACATATTTAACAATATTAAGTTTATTAGAATACATTTTATTTACATAGATATGTTTATACATGTATTTAATAAAAATCAGTGAAACAAAAACATTCACAATGAATTTAATACAAAATTTAGCAATACAAAAATATTTTTTCGTCTTCTGTTATTCATCAACAACCTTAAGAAGCTCCATCTTCATTTTAAGCGAAATAGTGGTATGCTTTTCCCCTGAGGTCTTTTCTGGGCTTCTAAAAAACTTCTTAAAAAAGCACCTTCTTCGAGAAACAAACTTACAGAATTTTACTGAAATTATGATGTACTCGCCACCAAATTCCAACTCCAACTGATCAGAAATAAAATGTTTTTGTGTGGCGTTTGTAGGGGTGGAGGGTGAAAGTAGCTTAGATAAACAAAATGGGCACGTGTCACAGGCTATTCCGAGGGTATTACAAAGTCAAGTTACCCTCCTTTCTAGGAAACATGTGAAACCCCGTCCTTTTCATTTCACACCCCTCTTAAATCTCGCGTGCACGGGTAGCATTTTCTGTACTTTTTCATTCCCAGAAGGGGAATCTTTTCGTATTAAGCGAGTAATTTTCTTTTTTCGTGTTAAGAGAAAAAAGTTTTGAAGTTCTTTGTTTTTTGTCGGGACCGTTGTATTATTTCGTGTTAACCGATATTTTGTCTTAAGCGTTTTCGTATTAAACGTATTTTACTGTATATGAAATAAGACTCATTTATTTCTACAAACATCTTATATAAGTAGTAAGTATTTTCAAACGTGCAAATGAGTATGTCCACTACATTTTGATTAGAAATGAATTGGTCATTGAATGACCTATTGTCCTTCTGACATCAGCATTTGTTTTTTATTCTTTCAGTACTTTTTACGTTTAATAACAAGACTTTATTAAATGTACCGTAAAATCCGGAGTATAACGCGCACTTTTTAACACAAAAAATGAGATCGAAATTTAGGAGTGCGCGTTATACGCCGCTTATAAAAATTACAGCTTCAAAAAATTAAAAGAAGAGATGATCATAAGAAAAATTAGCTTTATATATATTGAAAAAAATATTTATTTGAAAGAAATGACATATATCTAATGAAATTTAAAAAAGTTCTAATTCTAAAAGTGTGTATACTATTTTTTCAAAATCCCAAAATAGTATAATTCGAATAAATTTCTTTAAAAAAAATACAAACATTGTACAGGCGCATTTCTGGTTCTTTTGTAAAAAAGAGGGTGTGCATTGTATATATATATATATATATATATTAAAAATATTAAAAAAAGCAAAGATTGGGGAAAGAGAAATATATTATTTTCACGTGAACTCAAGACTTTATTTAATATGTTTCGGATTATCAATTTTGGTCAAATCGTATGTACCATTTTATTCTAAAATTTGTTGCTATTTTAAAGGTAGCTTCATAATGCCTCTTTTATAGAAGCTTTGGTCCCCATTGGCGAAAAACTCTAATAATAGATTTTAAAAATATTATCTTGATGCCAATTTCTTACAACTAAGGTAATTTTGCAGTACAAGAAAATTATGGCAATCGCTTGGTATGCCAAGTCGAGACTATATGTTGGATGCATCAAACACTTCCCAACCAAACCCCATTCGTTTGGCCAAGTCTTCGCTGATAGAAACTCGATTCATCATGTTTTTTTGTGTTAATTGATGTGTGGAACCCAAAGATCAAGCTTCTTTTTGAATCTCACTTTGTGAAAATGGTTTAAGACTATTTTTGGACAATCTTTAGCTCCTGGGCGATGTTACGACTACTAAAATGCCGGCCAACGATTATTTTTGTGATTTTATCGACATTTTCGACGATGGGCATACCTGAACGGAATCAACGAAACCAAAGTCATACTAATTTGCTATTACAGTATCTGGACCATAAACATCAATCACAATTTCAGGCGCCTGGCTTGCATATTTGCCTTTATCAAAGAAAAACTGTAAAATGTACCAAATTTTCTCTTTAATGATTTCCATTTTAACACCCTGTTACTCCCAACTGAATGGATCAAACAGAAAAAAAAGCAAATGAATTTTTAAGTATGAAATGTGACTTTTCTAAGGGCATAAATCTGGAATTATTTAATCGATACTTTAAGAGATATCGATCACTTCAGCCATCAACTGAAAAAGTATAATGGATTTTTTCCCCAACCTAATATTAATACTGATTTACTTATTGTAGCACACGTTTAGCTTAATTTGTAAATAAAATATTTTAAGTTTTCAGATAATTTTTTAAAATTGTTACAAAGTACAGGTTTGACTCTGTAGTCTCTGAACTTCGTCTCCCGACCCCTGCAAAATAGATTTTCCCCCAAATACATTCGGATTGTTATCAATTGAAAGTAGCAGGAACCATTACACTAATGCATCGTATCATGGGTGCAGTCGAAAATTATCTTGGGGTGTGCCTACATTTTATGTAGCGATTCGAAAAATTAATGTTATATAATTGCATTAATAAATTATGTCAGAACACACCAATTGGTTTATTTTGGCATAAGTTAATTAGCCGTAATATTTTTTTACACAGATTTTCATTTTAATGAAATAATTGAAATAATTATGAATTAGTTGTGTAATTGTACTGTGTAATTAAATAGCATAAATTTTATTATAATTCACTGTATTATTAGAGAGTTCATACAAATACAAAGCGATTAAGATTCGTTCAAAAATAAGTTTTCTTTAATTAAAAAATACTTGTAGCATGCAATAGTATTTAAGATATGTGAACATTTTAATCTCTGACATTAATTTGAACCATAAATGATATTTTTCCTGATGTTCATAGTAAATGATTATAAGAAAAATGCACTATTTTTTCTCAACTTCATTAATACACGTGATGGTTAATTGTATTACGCAGATAACTAAAACTAAATGTCAAGTTTTATTAATTAGGACTCTAGAATATAAGATTATTTTTGTGAAAATTTTTATATCTTTTTATGTTAGCAAATTTAATTTAAAAAAAATTGACTCTGGTCTCCCCAAACAAAATATTTTTAAAAGTATATTTTTATATGAATGCATGATGCTTTGTGTACGATAAAAATTTGTGTTACCATTTTTTTGTTTTAGTAAATGCCATTTGTTGAGATCTCAACAAAATAAATTTTGATCAAAATCGTGAAAATTTGAACCTCGGGAAAAAATCGATAGCGTATCTTTTTGTACACAGGAAGGCTTTCAAAGAAAGAAAAACTCTCCATGAAATGGCTAAATTAGATTTATTAAAACGTAAAGAGGGTAAAGGTAACATAGTTGTATGTTAGAAATGACAAGCGGAAAATCCTGTTGATGAAATTATTAAATAGTTAACAAACAGCTAGGTGTATCTTTTGTTTTCTCGTATACTAGGTATGAATTTTTTTAGATATGTGTGAAAAAAAGCATTTTACTCTTGTTACTGGTGTACCTTAGAAAAATGGTAAAAGTAATGATGCTGAAAATGCAACGCGTTACTGAAGAAATCTATACAAAGAGAAATATTTACATAAATACGAAGTCGATTTTTCTAAGCGTGGGGTTTTTAGATATTCACTTTTTTTTCACGAATTAGAATATGCAAACAAGTATTAGCGAGAATTAAAGATTCAGAAAAGTAATTGCTTACAAATTAATTGATTTCGAAGCAATTTATATTAGTATACACACGAGTTAAACTCAACGAAAGTAATAAAGCATCCGACTACTTGCATAAACATCTTTTTTTTAAAAAAATGAAAATATAAAGATTTTTTTGTGGTTTTTAGATTTATTTAGTACATTTTAAGAAAAACACGCTAAAATTAAGAAGAGAAAAAGAAATTATTATTACTAAAATGGGAAAAAATTGGTCAAAATTTTCAAAAAATTACATAAATGGGGCCCATCTTGTCCCAAAAGTTTATGAACAAATTAAAAAAATTTCAATTTTGATGTGCTGCTTTGATATTCATTTTTGAAATAACCTTCAGGATAATAAATATTTTAATCTTTACAAAAGCCAGAGCACTTTATCTTAGTTATTATATGGAATATCTTCTCTCTGTACAAGTGTGCAAATCTAAAACATATGAGCGCATTGAATTTTTTCCCGAAATTATAAGGCATTTGATTGTTCAATGAATATTTTTTTAATAAATTGTTTGAAATTTGGGGTCTTAGAATTTACTACTTTTCCACATTAATATTTATTTAAAAACTTGGATAACAGTTATTTTGAGGGGGAGGAGTTTATTAGGGAAAAGTTGAGTTCAAAGAGAAATTAAGAAAGACCTCTCTCTCTCCCCTAATTTTTAACATATTTCCTGTACAATGTACTGAAAAAAAAACATTTCAGATTTCGTTATAACTTCAAATTAATTACTTCAAATGGCGCAGAAAACACTGACGTCATTGAATGGTGTAACTGTCAAACAGTTAATAGTGTAATCCAGCTATTTCGAACTGTGGGGCGCGTCCTTCTAGGAGGCGTGATAGCCCTAAGGGGGGGGCGAGCATAATGAAAACAAAAGATTATTTAAAAAATAGTAACAATTTCCTTTGAGGCAGCGAAACAAAATATACTCTCTGATACAATAAAAAAATAAAATACACATTTACACTGATATACTATACAAATAAATTTATCAGTATTTGTGATATTGTATTTACATTAATTGTGATAGTAAGTTCAACAATACTAAATTAAGAACAAGTTTAATAATTACTGGTGATTCCCATGGTCTTCTCTTACAGAGCAATGTTTTTCACACAAATGAAGGTTTAATATTAAAAATTGACACTCAAAATTCTTTTTCTTTATTTATACTTCATCAGTTTCTAATTTTTAAATTGGAACACAGATAAAGTATAAATCTAGAAAATAAGTGCTAATTTCTATATTAGACTTTTCCTTAAATTCCCTTTATCCTATTTCTTAAAAGTAATATACAATATTTAATATTATCTTGATAATTTGCACAGTTTATAATTGAGACCGCCTTGTAGCTTTAGCGTCTACTTTACTATTGCATTCAATACAATGCTGTTGTATAGGGGGTGATGAAAATTATGATTGAAAATTGAGTAGGAAATATTAAAAGTATTAAAAGCAAGGGTGTGATCCAGGGGTGTTCCACGGAATCTTGGAGTTCCACAAACCATAACCAGGGGTTCCACGGGTCAAAATAAAAGATAGAAAACAAAAGTATAAATTGTGCACATGCAAAATAAAATAACGTTCTCTGTGTAGTTTATATGACCAGGCATATCTAGAGAATATCAAAACGATTTTCTTTATATGCACTACCGTCTGTGAATATTCTATACTTTACTACACGAAATAATTTTACACACCTTAATGCAATGTTTTGTAAATATAATAAATTTCTAATAGAAAATTCCCCTTTTTTTCATTTGTGGGTGAAAAAACTCTCATAGGAGAATACTTTAAAAAAAAACACCTAACTGTAAAAAAAAGAAGAGAAAAGTAAGTATGAATGGATAAAAATTCATTCGAATATCACAATAAATCGGAAGTTTTACTAATGAAAGAAAGAAAACTACTTATCGGCGTATCAACAGATTTGATGTTACAATCTAAATGTAAGCTAAATCAGCTCCTAAAATTTAGGCTGTAAATTCATGCAGAATGCACAGATTTCTCACACAGCTATAAACATTTTAATGTTATTCCGAACATCTATTTATGAGAAATTCATTCTCAACATATGTGGAAACAAAAACAAAATATAAAAACAAATTAAAAACGCAGAATTGGAAATGCGGCTGCAATTAACTTCAAAAGAGCAAGACTACGAGTTTGTGTAAAAAAATGTACATCTCATTTACTATATGTAAAGTGGAGCACAAATTAATATTATTATTGAGTAAATTATGTTAACATTACATTAAACATTTTTAATAACAAATACATTATTTTTCTCTCATTGTCTACATAAAGTGCTCATAAAATTTTGATTTACCTGAAGCATTATTGTAAGATGTACTCTAAGAGCGTGGAATTGGGTTCCCAGACAAAATTCTTAGGGTTCCGTGAGTCAAAAAAGTTTGAAGAATACTATTCAAAGTACTCGTATGTAGGAAACAGTGGCACATACACAAAGAGGGGGTTGCTCGGGTCCGGATTCCCCTCAAAGTCCTTGATTTCTTTTCGATTGATTATAATCTTATGCATATCGTTGGTAAAATTTAATTAAGTATTTGTTATTAATAATTCATTTTATTATAATAATGCTCATTATTTATTCAATAATAAATTTTTTACTGTTCTTTATTTCCAAAAATTGACACAATCGAAAGAATAGGATGGGTGGCGTGTTGGAGCATGATACGAGGATAGGGGACTTTCCTGTGCTCGTTACTGGTAGGGAACATTATTTAAAATTAAGCATTACTGTGAAAAAAATGCTTTGTTATTTTACTATCTCATTTTCTTAACTCCAAAAGTTTGGAATAGTTCGAAATTTGGAAGAAAAACTCATCCCCGAAGGATCAAGATCTCGCAAACCATATTCCTCCCGAGAAGAGATGCAGTTTTTTTCATCCCTCATCTCCATCTACAGCCAGCCTCCCAATTAGTCAAGAAGCTCTCTTCTACCCCCCTTTCCATCCACAGGAAACTTTTTAATTCTTGTTCTCGAGTGAAGCGAAACATTCCTACAAAAGTAACCCTTAAATCTCGAAAAGAAAAAAGTGTGCCGACATTTTTTAATACTTCCTTATCTACTTTATCCGGAGCACCCCCATCTGTCTGCATAGGGGAAGGGAAGGGAGAGAAGGGTCGTCACCACCTTTGGGCCATATGGACGGGAGGAGTGTGCGGGCGGAAGTGCTCACCGGATGTTAAATTTAGACCCAAAGAATGTTGGTTTAAGGTGTAGGAAGGAGGGGTTTACCTTTGGCTGATTTTTCTCTGTTTCTCGATGACGGAGAGTTTGAGTCAATGGGAAGTTGATAAAGATAAGACTGGTTGATAAGAAACGTATGGATGTTGATTGAATAAAATCTAGAATGGACAAGAAATGAACTCAATTTTTTTAAGGTATCCGACAACATTAAAATCGTAAATTTTACCAAAAAATTGACAAATTTTCTTTATGATTTTATTTTATACGTCATCTTATTAGCTTTATTAAAATACATAGTTTAATATTTTCCATTCACTAGAACAGAAACTACATTTTAGCAAAAGCAGATGCCACTACTTTAAAAAAAGATATATATATATATGTCATATGTAAAATGCGTTTTACTCGAAATGTGTGCTTTTTTTCAAAATGCTCCAACGGGGACAGGGATTGCTCAAAAAGTTTTGAAATTAATTAGCTGAAATTTTTTGTATATGTTCTGTATAATAGTCTAAGTGTTTTAACCTTCAGATTTACCAATCACTGTTCTATTACAAAATGTACAGTCCCTTTTGTGAATATAATCACTGTTTTTTTAAGCAATTTCATATGATATTTAAGATAAAGTGCTCTATTTTTTGAAAAAATTAAAATATATCTTATCCTGAAGGTTATTTCAAAAATGAATTACGAAACAACACATCAAAACTGAAAAATTTAAAATTTGTTCATAAATATTTTGCACAGAATAAGCCCCTTTTATGTATTTTTTTTGTGAAGTTTTACCCATTTTAGTGACAATTATTTCTTTTTCTCTTCTTAGTTTTAGCATATTTTTCTTAAAATGTACTAAAGAAATCAAAAACCTAAAAAAAATCCCCATATTTCTATTTTTTTTTAAAGTTGTTGCTAGTAGTCGGATACCTTAAATCCATAAACAAGGTAGTAAGATTTTAAATGCAATAATGTATCTAAGTTTATAAAAAAATCATGTTCAATTAACTATATGAATACGAAATGTATAAAAGTAATAAATGTAAAACTAAAAATAAATAAATAAATAAAGATAAAAATATGAGTATATTTATATTTATGGTACCAAACGATAACACAGGTGTTTGGGAGAAATTTTCACTGTGTTAGTTTATTTTCTTTATTTTACATTCTGCAATCGCAAGAGATAGGATTGTCATGGAAACCCGCATAAAACATTATTTCTTTTCAGTCAGCTGTTCTTCAGTTTTTATTAACTCTATAAACAGCCTTTATAAAAATTACGTTTGAGTAATATCGGAACATCTTATATAAAGATATTTAAATAGGTCATTTTTATCTAAATAATGAATAATCCCTTAAAATTTCAAATTTATGTAGTTTTATATTTCATATAAAATGTTCTTTTTTAAAATTTGAAATTTCCGTTAGGTTTGTTATAAGGCATTGTGCATGCAGTTTAGCCAAAAGTTTTCTTATGCATCTTTTTTGTGATAATAATTAGTTATCACACAAATAGTTTTTCTCAAAAAAAAAACATTAAATTAAAATACGCAAGATTTAGATGAAAGGCAAAATTTATTTTTTCGTTTGCTGGATTATGAAATTGGACTTTTGAAAAGAATAAAAGGAAAAAAAAAACGAGACTGATTTAAAAGCATTAAAACCAAAGTAGGTAATTTAAGAATCCATAGAAGACCGAAAGAGAAGCATCATTTCAAATTAGTGATAAAATTTCGTATGATTACTTAAACATTTTCATAAATGCAGAAATAGTTATACAAAATTCAGACACAGTGATAATTATTTTTTAAAACTTTATAATGATTACTGTATTTTGAAGTATTTCCTTCCTTCCTTAAAGATTCGACAGCCTAGGGCAGGCCTTGGCGTTCTCAAGAAGCCTTTTCCACGCCAGCTTTCTTGCTGCTCGTGTTCTCCTATTTTTAGTTCTCAAAACTAGGAGATCTTTTTCTAGGCCATCAATCCCTCTATGATTTGGCCTGCCATTTCTCTGTAGGTCAAATGACTGGGTCATTGAAGACTTTTTTAGTGGTGCGGTCTTTGTCCATTCTGAGAACGTGGCCTGCCCATTTAATTCGTTGTATTTTGATGAAGTTAACGAAGTCAGATTCTTTAAATGAGGGATAGAGCTTAGTGGGGTGAATGATTTTGTAAGCTCCCTAATGTCTTAGCATGAACGCTAAAAACCTAAAATTCTGTAAGTCTTGTTCAAAAGGCTGACTTGGCTGTCTAATATTTTAAGAGTCATTTTATAGAGGTTTTGCTGTATGAAAAAGATTTATTGGATCTCAGAGAGAAATTGTAAGATATTGCTGAAATATTTCAATATACCTATTTGAGATATCGTTGATTTAAAGTCTTGGCCAGAAAATAGCTTACAATATGTTGATTATTTTGCTGCTTTAACTTAAATGCTTCAATTATATACGGTTTAAAGTAATAATTCTTTAAAAATAAATCTGTGGGACTCGTAAACAAAGTCATTATCTGAAGAATTGGAATGTGCGCGGAACTTTAAAAATGCAATCCACTGTATTATGAGGAAGAACTGTATGATGCTGCAATGTAATTTATATTTTGAACATTTCTAAAATAGTTTGCATTGTCATTGGAAATGTGAAACAGGCATTTCTTGTATCAAGAAAAAAATATTAGATAGTTTTAAACACATTGGATCATATAAAATATCTAAATACCGACCGCAAATTAAGTTTTAGTTCTGTAATTTTACTCAAAAATGATCACTTTCACACACACACAGTAGCTTACAGAAGGATGAGGTTCGGGAGTTCAACCTCACTCTCCTTCATATAAACCAAGAGATTTTTATTTTTCAATAAGGATTATACCGCGCGCGTGTTTTCATCCACTGGTTTTTCAAAATAAAGCGCCCCCTATAAAAGCATTTCACTGATTATTTTACTCTTGTTTTCTTTCTTATTCGCTTATATCTTAGCTATCCTTTCATTCTGATTTGAGGTACACAACTACCCTAAAATTGTGAATTTTGCCAAACTTGACAAATTTTTTTATGGTTTTATTTTATAGGCCATCTTATTAGCTTTATAAAGATACCAAGTTTATTATTTTTCGTTTTCTAGAATAAAAACTACAAGTGTGTTAGTAAAAGCAAATGCCATTTCTTTAAGCAAGATGTCATACTTTAAAACTCGTTTTACTCGAAATGTTTTTTTTTTTAAATTTTAAATAGGGACAGCGATTGCTCAAAAAGTTTTAAAATTAATTAACTGAAATTTTTCGTGTGTGTTCTGTATAATGGCAGAAGCGTTTTTACCTTCAGATTTGTTGATCACTGTTTTATTACAAAATTTGCAGCCCCTTATGTGAATATAATCACTGTTTTTTTTAAAGCAATTTCAGTAATAACAAAGATAAAGTGCTCTAGTTTTTTGTAAAAATTAAAATATCTCTTATTCCGAAGGTCATTTTAAAAATGAATAACACAGCAACACATCAGAATTTAAATGTGAAAATCTGTTCATTAACTTTTGGTACAGAATGGCCCACGTTTATGTTATTTTTTGTCAATTTTTACCCATTTCAGTATAATAATTTTCTTTTTCTATTCTTAATTTTAGCATATTTTTCTTAAAATGTACTAAGCAAATCTAAAAACCACAAAAGATCCCTATACCTCCATTTTGTTTTTAAAAAAAGTCGTCGCAAATAGGATACCTTAAATGAACCACAACAAGGAAACATGTAGAATTTGACAACATGCAAACAAGGCAACATGTATAAAAGTACGCCTTATTACAGCCTTACCGGCTGCTGATATCATACATTGGTGGTTCTGTTTTTAAACGTGTTCAATCAGTTATAATGATTAGTTCGAATTTAGTGCCATTTTTTCCTTTCTGTTACATTGTTAATTTAAGGAATACAGGTATTATATGAAACCAAACGCGGCAGCCACGGACAAAATACGCTAAAATATATAGCTTGTACCTTTTGTGTTAATATAATAAATAAAGTTGATGAATACCATTGAGTGCTTTATCATTTATACAAATTGAATTTTCTTATTGGTTGATATGCCACCAATTTTGTGAGCAGCAGCCAGTCAGACAAATAATCGCCAACACATGTTCATAAAATCATTTTCATATTATTCCATGATTCCTAGGTCCTCTAACCTATTTATTATAGTTTGAATAGAAACAGAAAATTCCTTTCAGAGAGTATTTAGGGTCAGCACTATTTTAAAATAAATTTTTGTCACTTTAAATAACATTGAATTTTCATAATACCTTGATTCAGTAGGCGATATATCTATCGCATTTATCTTCAATTTTATCTTCAGTTCAATTAATTTAAGATTTGGTGAATTAAAAACTGAGAAAATATTTCACTGATCGTATTTCTTAGCAAATTTTGTAGTTCGTGCCTGAATGGTGAGTAAGTGAATATTAACGTCAGACTGTTCACCTACGGGACGTTTGGCGACGAACTTCATAATTTGAACCATGGTCAAGGGATGGGGGTGGGACGAGCTGGGACCTCTTTCTCTTAACTACCACATCACGCAACGGGAGGATGTTTGAGCTCTCGACAGATTTAAGTGCATTGCCTCCTTCATGGCGGATCTTCAGCGGCACTAGTTCGAACTCGCGGTATGCCTGCCGCCAAGTCCGTTACCTTGGCCATAGGCTACCGCGACCGCACTGGTTCGCTGACAAATCAGTAAGTTATTCGTTTAACTCCTTACAGATTTTAAAAATAATAATATTAGCGTGTGTGTGTAAGGGATATATTAATAAAAACATCCGTTTAAGAAATAAAAATTATCATGCCGGCATTAGTTACTGATATACTGGATGCTGATACCGTGCAACCTTATGATGGAATTAAGCGTGTGAGTGAAGTTGCTGTCAAACCGAAGTAGCGAACTGTTCATTTCTAATATGTTATTAAATCGAAGTGAAGCAAATAACAGACACACACGCATAAAATCAAAAGTAGGAAGGAAACCGTTTGCAAGACTAACATCAAAACTTTTTTTCTAAGCTGACCTAATATCTCTTATATATATATATATATTATTTAATTCTTTAAATTTTAAATTTAAGATAATTCAATGAGTTTCTCTATTCAGAATATAACTCTGGCAAATTTGCGTTGGGAATGTTAGCCTTGTGTATATACATAAGAAAGACAATTTGTTTTATTAAATCAGCTATTTAAATATTGTATACTATAAACACTAGAAATTTTGGTAAAAAATACAATTAAGTATTAGTGTAAAATATTTTGTACATACTGTAAAATCCGCCGTGTAACACACACACACACACACACACACACACACACACACACACACACACACACACACACACACACACACACACACACACACACACACACACACACACACACACACACACACACACACCACACACAACACACACAAGCACAACACACACACACACACCACAAGACCGAAATTTACGGGCGCACGTTATACAGCGGGAACGAGAAAGAGAGCTTTAAAAATAAAATAAAAAAGATGAGCATAGTAAAGACTTCTACATAGATCGAAGTATTGCTTATTTAAAAGAATCGACATTCTTCTGAACTTAAAGGGTTGTAGTTCTCGAAGTGTACTATTTTTTTCCAAAGATTGGAATAATGCCTCGAAAAAATGACTTCAAATCATAATACCATTGCGCACATACCTGTCAGGTTTCTTCGTAAGAAACAGGGATGCACAACATACGACGAATTTACCTAAACACTATATAAAAATTGTATCTTGAAAGTATAGGCTGGATTTTACACTAAATATTATTGCGAAAAGGATATGTGAATAAAGAAGTAGAAGTTGACATAACTCATCAAGATAGATCGTAAACTTTAATAATTGCTTTTCCTCTAGAACTTTAAAATAGTTTGAGTTCGTGCATCACTCAATTAGAAGTTTAATTTGTGTGTCAAGGAGAGTGGAAATTAACAGCGGGAATGGAATTTTAATTCTGCTTCAAACTTGGTAAGCTAGTAAAGTAATTCCGCGACATGCATCATAATGTATTAGAATGTACTCAAAAGACAGTTTACAAATGGATTTAGGATTTCGTGATGTCTTGGAAAACTAATCTTTTTGAAAGTAGCTCAAAACTAGCAAAACATTTTGAAAACTCAAGACCAGCTATTCGTTAACATAATTAGGATTACTGTAACTCATTGTATAATAAATTGTCGTAATAATTTTTTCGGAATAAAAAATATATCAAGGGAGCTCTCTATAACTTTTTATTTTTGTCATTTTACTGTGGCTCAAAATAACGCGGCTGGGTGCCAATAGCCCTTGTGCTACTTTGAAAGCCATCATAAATAAATAGTCAACATGTTCAGTATAACCCATATCTTCATACTACACTGCTGGCCACCGTAAATGCAACACCCTGAAGGAAGCACGCAAATAACATGAAATTTACAACATGCATTAGCGGAGGTGAGATATGCAAATGATTAGAATATCAGCTCAGACACACATCACGCACGCCTGTGGCGCCACCTCAAAGCGCTATTTAAGGCTTGGAGATTTCGACGATTTCAAGTTCGGCAATTGTGTTTTTCTTGTGGTTTTTTTTCAAAAAACGATCAGTTATGTCTCGTAAAAAACAGCGATCAGCTTTTGATCAAGTATCCGAGTTCGACAGAGGAAGGATAGTGGCCTACCGAGATTGTGGATTACCTTTCAGGGAAATCGGTGGTCGTGCTGGACGAAACCAAACAACTGTAATGCGGATATGTGACCGTTGGATGCAGGAGGGTACGAAGGACCGACGTGGTCGATCGCATCCACCTCAGTGCAACATTTCACGTGAGGATAGGCAAATTGTGCAGTGACGGATCGCTCAGTTACATCACGAACCATAGCACAGCACATTGAGTCTGTAACGCATCATCCAGTGTCTGCGCGTACCCTTCGACGCTGTTTACAGCAGAGTGGTCTGTCCGCAAGACGTCCATTGCTTGGTCTACCCTTGACGCAGAACCACAGACGTCTCCGCCACCAATAGTGCGATGAAAGAAGGATGTGGGTGGCAAAATGGAATGAAGTTGTCTTTACTGACGAGTCACGCATCTGTCTGCAACACCACGATGGTCCGATTCCAGTCTGGAGACACCGTGGAGAGAGGATGCTGCACAGCTGAGTTATGCACCACCACACTAGTTATGTACCTATTATTATGGTATGGGGCGGTATTGGATATCACTCTCGCACTCCTCTAGTATGCATTACCGGTACTTTAAACAATCAGGTCTACATCTCCGAGGTGTTGGAGCCAGTTGTCCTTACTTACCTTCAGGGCTTGGCCACAACCCTATTTCAACAGGATAATGCACGACCACACGTGGCACGCATTGTCCAAAGGTTCTTCTTCAATCACCAGATTGAATAACTTCCCTGGCCGGCTCGCTCTTTGGATCTTTCACCGATAGAAAACATGTGGTCCATGGTTGCTCAACGATTGATCCAGATTACACCCTCAGTTGCCACACCAGATCAACTTTGGCAACGTGTGGAAGCTGCTTGGTCTGCTGTACCCCAAGAAAACATCCAAAGTCTCTTTGAATGAATGCCGAGGTGTGTGGCAGCGGTGATCTCCAACAATGCGGCTACTCTAGCTACTGATTCTGGCAGGAACCACACTTCACAGAAGTCTATAAATTCAATCATTTGATGCTTGGTCAACATGTTACCTACAAAATAAATTTTGTTGTGCTATCTCTTGTCTTTCTTGGTGTTGCATTTATGGTGGCCAGCAGTGTATATAAAATTTCTATTTTCGACGGAAAGGTTAGTGCAATAAGAGTTAGTTTGCAACGTCTAAATGCTTGACCGTCTTTTCTTAAACGGGTTGTGGTTTTCTCGGGCTCTTAAGCTGCTATATTGAGTATCGCTGCTGTGAAGCTCTTCTTTTTACGTCTATGAAAAAATGCGAATCTTTCTTTTGGGACCTTCACAATAAGAGCAAAAGGGTTAGCTTGAGTGGACTCTATTGACGGTATACCAGTGGAATAGAGACTGAAAACAAGTTGGCAAAAGGGAAAAAAAACAAGGTGCATGATCTATCAGACACCCTTTGAAAAATCTGCTATAATTCTGCTGCTTCAAAGATTAGTTTGACCATAAAGGATTTATGCATATCCAAGCTGAAGAAAAGAAGAAGAGTTAATATATTTCAAACTGCAAAGTTATCCCAGGTATCTTACGGTCGCTGCTTTCCGAAAGACGGTGTAGCGTCACCTCGTTAGACGGACAATTCTACCTCTCTTATCATTTTGAAGCCCAGGGATGAGCAGAATACCCAGATTGGTTATTCTATTCTCCAAAGGAGACTACAGATTCTTCTCTCACACTCTAGGACGAAACAGATGTTGAGCCGACTCTCGAACTGTTTAATGTTACCACTCTTTTTTCTCCTCCGACACCAAGTGGCGAATAGATTCACCAAATGGATTTTCTTCACAACGATCTTTAGGAGAAACACGCCTGTTTGATGGCCTTCCCTTGCACATTTTGATCGTGATGTACTTGTGTGGAATGAGAGTCAGTCTTTTGTGAGGAAGAAATACCATGGTGTGTATTCCAAGTGTCAAAGTGACAAGTCTATTTATAGACCTTCCACATGGCTAACGAGGAACGGTGACATAATATTCTCAGTAGCGACAGACTTTGTCCCGAAAAACCCAATGGTGGTTTGGATCAAGTCAGAGGGTGGTGGGTGCAGACCCGTGTTCTTTCCAATCAGAAATTGTTGAGGCGTGAGTGAAGCCATTCCAGAATGGTTAAGGAATCGGTTCGAAGGTGACGAGGACCTTCTGCGAGATCATTGAACTGCGACTAGATCTTTTGTGAGATGGAGAAACAGAGGGTGCGGTGCAACCACACCAGCTATTAGACTTCTGCGATAAGAAAGGAGACACATGCCATAGGCTGAGTGGCAGTGGAACCAGAGATCCGGAAGATCATAGAACTGCGATCTGGACTTGATATTTCCCCCTGCAAAAGACTGTAGAGCAGTGAAGAACAGATACTATAATGAGGGTGTACAGATTTTAATTTAATTTGTAAATAAAATGATGTTTGACCAAATCTGTGTGATTCCTCTTTCTATCCAGGAATTAACGCTATTTGATGTGAATCGGCTTCTTTTGTGGATATGATCACCACGAGCAATGACATCTGCACCCTTAAAACATTGCATGGTTTTGGACATCCCCTGGCAACCTTTGACACCACTAGGAACTTCCTACTCCCCCCAAGAGCTGGATGCAACTCGATGATAAAGGGGGCCGACCGCAATGATCCAAAAAGCTTTGAAAGGACAGAGAGAGAGAGAGAGAGGAGAGAGAGATGGTTGAAAACTTTCGTAGAGTAAAGACGTACCTCCTCCCTCACAAACAACAGAACTTGGACTCAAATAATTTTTAAATAAAAGTTTAATAACTTCAGAGTGTGTATACTATAATTAATAGCTCTGACGTAATTAAACTAAATATTTAAATTAGTAACTATCACGCTACCTTTATTTATCTGAAATGTCACAACGGCCATGCAAGACTGCCTTTATGCTCATCTGCATCGACTTGGGATCGGCAACATCCTACTTATCCCCTCTGCTGCGGCGACGCTGTAATTACTGCGAATCTCCTCTTTTACCTAGTCTTCAAGGAAAGTTCTATTTTCTAAAGTTATTGGGAGGTTATAAAACTCTTATTTTGTTTGAAGCTTTAGTTCTATCTTTTCCTTTTGCTGTTCTGTTTTAATATTTGTTTGAATTTTGTTTGCGTTATCTAACCTATGTCTTGTGTATCCTGGTGGAAGAATTATGTTCCCTCTATTCTGGTACAATAAAAATATAAAAGAACCGAAAATTATATAGATGCATTTTTAGACAAATTTAAATTGTTATCAGTTGTTTTAAATTGTACAAGTATCGCGAAACCTGCTTTAAAATGTTATCAACTCTTGAAACATGTTTTTTCTGACATCGCATCACATTTCTGTTAAATCTGATGATCCTAAAAAATAAATTTTAAATTCGGGGATAATTTTATCATGAAATATTTATGCCTAATAAGCCACCGACAAAGCTTAACTTTGAAAAATTATCTCAAAAACGATCCGCAAATTCAATAGAACTGAATAAAATATTTTAGTACGATAAGAAAATATGTTTGCTTGAAAAACAATGTGTTCAAGGACAAGTGCAAACATTTCTTATCATTTTAAACGGGAAATTAAAAACGAAATATTAATACAGCGCAGAATGAGAGATAGTGAAAAATTAATTTATGACATGTTCAAGAATGACATCGCGAAAAAAAATGTTTTAAATAATTTTCAATACAATTGTGATATTAGTCTTATAAAACTATTATTTTTGTTTAAAAAAGTGTCTTTGTAATGTAATAGAAATGAAATTTTCAAATCGTCTAGCAAAGTACTGGAAAAATCTATCTATAGTCATGGATACAGAAAAAGATACAGAAAAGGACGCTTAATAAATTACTCTCAGTTATTAATTGACACAAAAAAGGATTAATAACAGAGCAACGTTAATAGCAAAAAATATATACATGTAATGTTGACTGACTAAAATGAGCTGCTGATTGTGAAGATTTGCCATCTCTTTAACGAAGAAAATAATCCTCAAAATCTTTTTTAGTAACACATTAATTATGTCATTAAAAAATAAAGTGTAACACAGTTAATTCCTGTATGATATACTTCTATAACACGAATCGAAAATTGGGGAAATCCCTTATGTAAGACGACCATTAAATAGCACAAAGACTCCCAATCCGTTTTTGCTTGCGGATTTGTAAGTTCTAATTTTAAGTATATGGGTGCTCCAAAATTCATATTTGTGATATTTACTGTTTATGTATATCTTTACATCAGGAGTTTAATATTAGAAAGGAAATTGTAAAATGAAAATTTAAAAATATAAAAAATTAAACTGTATTTGACCTTTATTCTATTTTTTGGTACTTGTTTTAGCTTAGTGTGTGACACGAAATTTTTAGGAACGTAATAATTGTGTTAAACAGAATTAAGTGCATTAGACAGACATAGGCTCGAAGGTTCAAAATAATGATTATAAAGCCACAATAAGACAACGAGATCGATAACTCACTGTTGACTTACCAATTCATGACTTTGAACTACAACATATTTAATTAGTCTATGCAAACTTTGGTGAAAAAACATTTTCCATCACTAAAAAAATGAAATCATTTAACGAAAAAAAACATTAAAAATAAATTTTTTATTGGCAGGGCGTATTTTTAAAATTAAATTCAACATTTCAGTTCATATCAGGACATGAACTTAAAATAAACAAAATCGAAAAGGGATTAGCCGACCTATTTATTGATTGCTAAATCATTAGCCCCTTGATGGCTTAAAATTCATGAAATTAAACACTTAAATTATTTCATAAATACGTATATGGGGTGTTTTATCATAGTATATAGGTTTCTTACTCTTAGTATATCCAAAGGAGTCATCTCTGATAAATTTCTGTTTTGTTTTTTAAGTCTACGATGATAATTTGGATGTTAATACAAATGTTTTACTTACTTTAGAAAAGTGAATTAAAAATTTCAAACAGTAGACAAGTTTCTTTTGAGTTGAAAATCTCAAGAACTTACAAATTACTTTGAGAAAATATGGCTTCCGAGCCTTTTTCATTCATTGGACCTCTTTTGTATTCAAAAGAACACTAATCCCGTTTTCAAATGGAGTCTTTCTCTTTGCATTTGGATAGAAGACAATTAATCTTATAAAACTAGGGGAAAATAATTAACTACATAGAAAAGAACTCAATATAATGATAAAAAAAGATTATAATTCGGAACAATCTTGGATGTATAAGAGGCGTGTTGGCGTGAAAGCGAATGGAGATACAAGCGTGTGCGTGATATAAATGCAATGAAATAATTTGCTCGCTTGCTGATAATCTGCTGTTACTGGAAATTAATGTCCAGATTTGAGAGTGCACTTGCCTTGTATATAGTCATAAATTGCATACAATATTCTTAACAATAATACAAATAACATATAAGAAATTTTGAAACGAATTTTAAGTCTTAAAAATATGCTGATCTGAATCCCGGTTTTTGTCATTACACTACACTATGGTATTTTAAACAAAGAAAAAATTACTATACTAGTGCTTTAATTTGTGGAAAATTTCTATGAGATATAAATTCCAGATATAAATAGTCTCTACTGAAAATAACAATCATTCTAATTGATTGTACGAAACCGTTAAAATATCTCAATGGATCCTTTGTTAACAATGTTTCAATGAATTGTCGTTTAGCTAGTATTGAAAGAGACGTAATTAATTATAAAGACTTGAAAAACATGCAAAGTGCTGGGATTAAATTTTTGAAAATGTTCTCCAATTAGATCTAATTTATTGTATGCCGAAGTATCGAAAGCTTTTGTAGATAATATACTATATACTTCAAGAAATATTAAGAGCAAAACTACATCTTTAACCTTTAGTTCTAAATATTATACATAAAAGTGTCTTTCTTTTAATATAATTTTTTCTCATTTGGTAATAAATGTATCAAATGGCCTTAATTCATGTGACGTCACAGTCACATGGTAAGTTCTACCACGTATATCCAACCAATCAGTTCACATGGGATTTACTGTATCTAATTTTTGCTTTTTATAAACATTTTCTTTTATAGAATACATATTTGTTTTAACATTAACAATGCACATAGGTTTAAAAGTGCTTGTATAATATAAGAGTTTTTTTTTGTTCTAAAAATACTTCTGAAAAAATCATTTTAATACTTCCGTCGGTATCTTTATCCAATTATCCAATTTGAAAATTTAACTGGATTTTACAAATACAACAATAAATGAGAGTCTTTCCATTCAATGGGAAAAAACACGTAATTATATTTATTATATCACCGTCATGAATTTAACTCAATGAGACCTAGAATTAACCATATATATAAATACCTATTCGCATACTATTTTTTCCCTCACCAAACTTTAATTATTAACAACTTTCAAATTACTTATGTGCAACTATTATATCTTATAAATTAAAAAAAAAAATTTAGATGCTTTAAAGTCCACATTGCATAATTATTTAAAACATTTTCTTTGAACAAAAGGAAAACATTTAAACTTGTTTAAATACTTTATATTTAAACATGTAACAGTGAAATATTTTCTTTTTCTGTGCATTTAAAAAAATTATTCTAAGATCAACTCGCATTTGTTCTTCATGTCTTATTAAACTAAGCCTAAATTTAGAATCCTCTTATCCCACAAATTTCTGAAAACATCTTATCATTCGATGGAAACCGAGAAGTTTTATGTCAAGAAACTTGATCTGAAGTCATTTCCCTTACCATTAAGAAAAATCAAAATGAAGATGTCACTGAAATTTGAATTTTTAGTTTTGTTTCAACAATGAATAATTTGTTTCCTTCCATCGTCAGGATATCCACTGACCAATGACTGTTCGGTGAACCATAGTGATTTCCAGGTACTGATTTCAAATTTCAAACAAAATTTGCATTGTGGCTCAGCCTTCTTTTTGATTCTACAGGGTATTGATCTTTCATAGTATTCTGAAATCTTGTTGAAGTAAATCTGAAGATATCATCAGCCTATTTTGTACGTCTGAAAAGTTTTGTCTCGGTTCATATTGGAAACTACTTTCCCCATTAAATAATATATAAAACTTTTTGGATATTTTGTAACTTTATTTGCCTAAAGTGTTTAAATTTTGTTTTTCGTAACAGTTTATCTAAAGATTATTACATTTCGAAGGATCTGTCTATATACTTAACAGCAATAAGAGTTTCCATTAAATTTTTGCAAAATATCCACAGAAATCCCCATATACGTTTTTCTCATAGAAATGCAATAACATTTTTCAATAATAAATTAGTTTAACTATGGATCTTCCACAATGTTTTATTTCACAAATGAAAGCAAAATTGTATCCAAAATATCGGACAGATATACCAAAGAATTTTTTCAAAATATTTTTTTTGTTTAAGGGTATTAATTACTAAAAATAAATGTCCAAAACGAAGATTTGTTTACCGATAAAACATGAATGACTACATACTCAGAATATTAGAGATATATAAATAAATTTATAGGTTAATTTTCAATTCCAGTTATCCATGGATAAAAATTAAATAATTATGTTTAACAAAATCACTAATTTTTTGGTGAGCAAGGTAAGTAATTGTTATGTGCTTATTTGTAAAAGAGAGCAGTAAAACTCTATTTATTATTTTCTGATTGTAATTTTGAAGAAAATCTGAAGAATATAATTTTTTTTATATTTACTTCAATATACTTTTAAATTATTTAATTAATCCTTTCAAGTATTTCACGTTAACTTAATATCTGAAACTATAATGAATTTGTATTTTTTCAGTGAGTTTAGTGAACTATTCCTAGAGCGCACCAAATTATGCCTTACTTTAAAACAGCTATCTCTCAAATTGTACAAAACTTATTTACAACTAGTCTAGCTTTTTTAAAAAAATTAGCGATTTCATAAATATATCTCGTGATTTTCTTTAGATTTTTTTTTTTGAATATTTTTTCTTGCCTTTCATTTTCTTTTATTCTTGATAAACGCCAAATATCTTTTAAAATGAATCCATGAGTTGCTACCCTTTTAACTTCAATTTACTTTCTTCAGACCGATAAACTGGTCTGTGAAATATTTGCTCATTGAATTCAAAAAGCTTAATAAGTCCTTCTGTTCTTAAAAATTTGAATATTGCTAGCATGTTAAAAGAATATTGCGATTCAGAACTGTTTCAAGCTTTAAAATTTTAAAATGTAGTAGAGAATACATTAAAGAATAGATTTTTGTAAAAACGTAAAGGTTAAAGTGAACACAGTAAAATATTCTTGAAAGAAAGCATAAATTATTCCTCACTCACACTACCACCGCTGAGTTCTTATGGCATCAAGGCGAGAGCCCTTATTACTTCTTATCGAAATATTTGAAACCTTTTTACGGCTCTGATATCAGATGCTCCCAATATTCAGACTCTGGTATTGAACAACAATCACTCCATTGATGCTGCCAAGTTTTGGCGGTAGGCACAATTTTGAGTAATTATTATAAGCATTGTTGGTAACTTATTATTATAAACGTGAGTTGTTGTTGCTCGTCGACGAAGATGTAAATAAATAATCATATTTTCCTTTCATGTGCTTAAGGTTTACTTGTGCCCATGCATTTTAATTCAAAAATGTTGGTTGTAGGGCATTCTACCACACTTTGCAGCTCTCTTGTCCAATAATTTCTTAATCATTCTGAATAGATTTGCTATTTATAAATAGGTAGGTTGATGTTTTGAATTCATTCCAGGTGGCAATCATTTTAAGATCACACATGATCTGATAGGCCAATATTTGCTGACAACTGAATGAATTCAAGCACTATGGGGTGTGTGGGGGGATTTCATTTTATTTTTATACGTTTGGGATTCTCTTTCTTGTTAACAGAATGTTTTAATTACTTCAATTACTTAGGTCAAAACATCATGAAATCGGAAGTATCTTCTTTTTTCCTACCGATATTCAAGATGAAAATTGATAAATCTTTCATTTTCAAAATATGAGTTATAAAATTATGGTTTGAATTTTTACTCCAGACTCTTTGCTTCGACAATATTATAGTTCATGACTATTAAGAGTTGAAAGAGTTAAAAATGAGCATAGTGGTTAATATTTTTTAACAAAAATGACATGTTTTTAAGCGTATTTATTTGCAGGTCCACATATACGGTAGTGTTGAATTTTATTGTTAAAAAAGAGTTGTCTTCCAGCTTAAAAAAGGTAACGAGTCTTTGTACTAGTATATATTATTTACATGCTAGTATACACATACATTATTTTCATAAATTTCAGCATCTAAAAATTCATTTTTTTTCCAAATGCATTTTTTTGTCTGAATTTCTTTAAAATAACGTTTTTGTTTTTATTGCTCAATCGCTCAGCAGAATTTATGAATGTATAAAGACATGTTCTATCCAGTGGGGCACACAAAGGGAGGGGTCTCCCCCAAAGTCCTTGATTTTTTTCGGTTGATCATAATTTTTTGTATATAGTACGTAAATTTTTTTTGTTTTTGTTAATAAGAATTAATTTTATTAATTAATGCTAATTATTTATTCGGTAAACCGGCTAGGTGACGTGGTTGGCTAGTCGCTGGTCTTATTCACCCAAGGTTGCGGGTTCGACCCCGACCCAAGTCGGGGAATTTTCATGATGCAGAAAATCGACAGAGACCCTGTCGTATGATTGTACGGCATGTAATAAACCCTAGAGTGTCTGTTTGGTTTGGGTGCTCTCGGCAAACTTAAATCCTAGTACAGGTTCGCATCGTCAGAGCTCAGGTACCATCCTCAGGAGAGGAAACTGTGCGTCAACATTACTTGTGGTAATTGGTATCGCCTATATGTATGGTGCCGCGCTAAAAAGTGATACCAGCTTCCTGGGGAATGTACTCGGTCTGCAAAGGTTAAAATACCAATGTGTGCGAAGCCACATTTGAAATTTTTTTTTCCAATTATTAGTTTTTTACTGGTCTCCCCCCCTGAAAGTCGACAAAATCGAAAGAATATGTTTGGTGGCATGTGGAATTTCGACCCTGGCCCCCACCCCTGAGAAATTCCTGTGTGCGCTAGTGGTTATATCCTTTCCATAAACAATGCTTTCAATTTCAAAACGTTTGCCTTTTAAAATAAAAGTAATTCCTTTAAAATTTTCTTAAATCTTAAATTTACTCAATACTGGAGTTAGCTTTACAACAATATGTGTGATTGATTGACATATGTCCACTGGCATGGCTAGTCCTGAGTAGGCTACGTATCAAAATTCCTTGGGGGTTTTCTTGGTACTCTTTAGCATTTTAAAATTTTTTTGTTTACATATTTTGGGGCCCCTGAAGTTTGGGAGCTCCCTATCACTGATACGGTTGATACGGCAGTAGCTACGCCTTTGCATATGTCCAGTTTTCAAAAACCATTCATATATTATATAAAAACAAATAAATCTTATTTCTCTATTAATCAATACCTGTACTTTTCATTACCACTATCTTCCTTTTACGATATGTTAAATACAGATAATTCCACATAATATTTAAAGCTTTCTCTCTCACGTTCTAAGCAACTTAACAAATACTTAATATACATGGCAAAAATACTTATGAAAATATGTGTAACTTCTACGTAGTACTTTTATTTTATTTTTGCACTTGTAACACACTAGAAATTCATTAATTAATTCATTACTTATGCAGTCTGGAAAAGAATTTAATAATTAGAATTTCTGAATTGAAAAGAAGGAAATCCTCTTAGAAATGTGAAATTTTAAAGGTATGATATTTTAAGGAAGTTCGTTTTTGTTAGTCCTGTTTTATCTGATCCAGTGGCTCACACAGGAATTTTTCAACGAGGGAGGGGGGGGGGGGGTTACCAGGGTCGAATGTCCACCCTTCTCGTATCATGCTGCAATACGCCGTCCAACATTTTCTTTTGATTTTGTCGATTTTAGGGAACAAAAAACAGTAAAAATTAATTATTGAATAAATATCATTAATTAAAAATAAATTATTAAAAACAAACACTTAATTAAATTTCACGCACTATATACTTAGGATTATAATCAATCGAAAAAAAAAATCAAGGGTTATAGGGGGTCCGAACCCGGGAACCCCCCTCCTACCTTGTATGCGCCACTGATCTGATCTATATATCTGGCAAAATCCTTTTTACACCTTAGAAAAATTCAAAATTTAAAAAAAAAAATGCATTGAATTTACACATTTAATTAAATTATTTAGACTTTATTTTTACGCATTTCCGCCTTTTTTTAATGTTTTTTTAAACATTGGGGAATAATTTCCAAAAAGAAATTAGCCATATATCTTTTTGTTAATATTATGTAAAAAATTAACGGGAAACAGAGAAATGCTAGTTAAGATTGAACAGTTACAAAATTGTGTATGCTTCTAAATTAATATTTAATCATTTTCATTTTTCCCACACAGCATCAAATCTAAGGAAAACGTTAACAAATAATATTTACAGCTAGCTAATATTTTATCTTTGAGAAAGCTGTCGAAAAAACGCATTTGCAAAATATAACATTTCTAGAGAAATATTATATAAAGTAATTCAATGTTTTCCTTTTTAAATTTAAAGAATTATCAGAGCCATAAAAAACTCATGCGCATAATTCTACCATATGTACATATCAGGCTTTTGGATGTATATATATATATATTGCAATTTATAATCACTAACAAGATAACGGTATTGGCAAAAGTAGAGCATGCTCAATTCGTAGACTCAAATATCCGTACCATAATCTGGAAAATCGTTTTATGAACCAGAAGGAAAAACCTTTATCCCCCTATTCTGACTAAAACAGCTGTTTCGGGTATATTCTGTATTCGTACGTCAAGAGGGGGGGGGGCTCCTCTTTTTATAAGGGTGGAAGGGAATTGGAGGGGAAGATACGGTCCCTGACTTACGAGAAGGTGAAAAAATAGGTTCTCCCACGCAAATGTTATCTCCCCCGTTCCCTCCGAGTTTCTTGAGGAATACGCTAAAAAAAGTGCAGGGGGAAAAATCATCTTTAAAATGGTACTTGTTGAAGATGAGGGTTCTCATATGCAGGGAGGGAAACCCCATCGAAATAAGTTTTTTTTTTGGCTTCTTTCTACGTCAGTTTTTTTCTGGAGGGAATCAATCATTCAGATAAACGTTGCTTCCGGAGTACCGAGTGTGGTAAAAAGGGTGCTCTCTCTCTTGTCGAGGTTTTAGTACAAGATACTCCCTATTTCTTTTTTATTTTGTTAATTTTTGCAACTCTTTGATGTATCTTAACTTTGCAGCAACTTGCAGTAATTTTCACACGAATGGAAAGTTTCATTTTCTGTTTTTTTATTGCATATTTTTAGAACTTTTTATATTGAGACGTTAGCTAGAGATAAACTTTTAAAAATAATTTTTTTCTGACAATTTTTTTTATAGTTTTCGTTTTATGGTCTCTTTCTTTTTTCCCCATCAGAAATGCGTCGGTGGCATAACAGTTTCGTTTTATAACAGGACAGATAAAATTCATTTATTTCTTTTGCAGGGAGTGAGCTTTACGAAATGGAATGTATAGAAGCGAGAGGGTTATCTGGTGTCTTTCTTTCAAGATTAACAAAAATGAATGGCATCTGTGTGTATTCCTGTCAGATTAACACAAAGAAACGGAATTTATGAGATAAGGCTAGATTTCTGCCATATGGAAAAAAGCTGATATGAATTTCCCTAGATCAGAAAGAAAATTTTCACAGATGTTAAATTGACAAAAAAAAAAAAAATCTTTTTTTATTTTTATTTAACAAAGACTATTTCCTACCATTTTTTTTTTAAAAATTTGGTTTATCCGAGAGTAAAGGACATCATAACTTTTTATTAATATTATGATGTATTAAATGATTTAATTTTTATATATAAAGGAGAAAAGTCACCCATCACGATATCCCTCCCCCTCCCGGAACTATAGAAGCATAGACTTAAAATTTGGTAGATATGTACCTTTCATGGTGTAGTGACTTGAATCAGCTTATCAAAACACATTTATTAATGTGTGTTTAGAATGCGTGCCAAATTTCAAGTCTAAATCTAATACAACAAAAATGGAACTTTAATTTTCAAAACGCTCTGTAACCCCGTTGAGAGTCTATTTCCAAAATAACAATTTTCAGCGGATTTTAATTCAATAAAAGAAACATGTAAATCAAATTTTATTATTATAGTTCTAGTAGTACGACAATGGGAATTTTTTTTGTCAATACGCCTCATTAAAAAAAGGAAAATTTTCACAGATGTTAAATTGACACCCCCCCCCCCTCTTTTTTGATTTTTATATAACTAAGACTATTTACTATAAAATTTTTTTGTTTGGTTTATCCGAGAGTAAAAGACATCATAACTTTCTATTAATATTATGATGCAATATATATAAATAATTTAATTTATATATATAAAGTAGAAAGAAAACTCAGTCACTCATCACGATATCCCCCCCCCGGAACTATAGACCCATAGATTTAAAATTTGGTAGGCATTTACTTTTCATGGATTAGAGATCCACTAAACTCTCCCCCCCCCCCCCAGGGCTATAAGACAGTTGTTAAATACGTATGAAAGTCCAATGGTATAAGACTAGTGCATCAACAACTTAAAAATAATACATATTTTCATACGACCTCATAAAATACCCAGTGAAATGACCGAGTAACTACTAGTAAATTGTATTAGTACATAAACTAAAGTATCACTAAATTTTCTGAAATAAAAATAAATGTTTTTACTGTTTTTCTATGTAACATCTATCTAAATTTATTAGTTTAAAAGTAGTTTATGTCAACGATTTTTAAATTTTTTTTTTCCCTAAGCAAATTTGTTAATTGAATATTTTCTGTGTGAATGTTTCAACATTTACATTCAAATAACAAGAAAAATCTTCGAAAATTTTGCTTTATGTTTTCCCCCTTAAGACTGCTCCGCTTATTACTAAAATAGGACTCGAATAAAAAAAGTAAATTTTTTCTCATTGAAATGAATTTTTATTATTTTTCTGATTGATCCAACACTAATATTAAATCTATTGATGCTTCCTACCGACAACAGTATATTTGAATGTGCTACTCCTCTTTGTGGATTTGATTTAATTTAATTTTTAATTAACTTCACACTTTGAAGCTGCACGGGGGCCAAGTCAAGAGGAAAACATCCGAGCATTCCCCTCCTCCCCTCTCCGAACTTCCAATCTCTATTTTTTATAAAGTATATTGTTTACGTTATTTCCTATTATATAAGGCGAAATTGATGGTTAACGCTAAATGTTAAAATAAAAAATGATACATTTATGAAATATTTTAAAGTTTCGAAAACACAGTATGGTAGATATATGGGATATAACTAAACGGATTTGCTTATAATATTGATATATTTTTTCCCATCATAAAATGTGTTCCGATTTTTGGTTTTACTCAATGACATCAGAGAAAAAAAATGGCGTTAAGAAATACTCGCCCGCACCACTGGCATATATAGCCCTGATTCGGGCCCTGTATCCAAAATCTCTTGGTGTTCTCTTTTTGGTGTCCTTTAATATTTTATGATTTTTTTTTGCTTACACATTTTGGAGCCCCTGTAGCTTGGATGCCCTATATCACTCATATGATGGTAGCTACGCCCCTGGCCTAAGCACACTTAAAAATGGGCTTTCCGCGAGTTCTATCCTTTTCTAACTCTGGTATTCTTCCGTCCAGCCAAACTGGCATTTAACTGGAGCAACGCCTCTATACAAGTATACGTCACAACCGAATAGTATATGAAAAAAAGCCAACGAGATAGATGATATACGACGGGAGGGGGGGGGGAGGACCCAAAAATAACCATAGTCCAACAGGCGCATGCATGTTTTTGTGGTCAGTTGTGCTGTTAGATGGTAATAGTAGGGGGTCTGTCACGACCGTTAGTGAGCTGACGTCAGTCTGAGTTTAGTGGATTGTTTGTCGTGCTCTGTTGTGTGCGTTCCTGTTTGAACCATTAGACGATTATGAGATAGCCGACCCCAAGATACAAAGATTGTGTACGAAATTTTGATTTCTGTTGGGAAAACTGCAGCTGAGGTCGTTGGGAGGCTGCACTGATGATGCTTTGGGCAAATCAAAGGTCTATGAATGGTTTACCTGTTCAAATCTGGTAACATGTCATCTGAAGACATGCCACTTCAGGGCGTCCTTCGACAGGAAAAAATGACGTAAGCATTGCCAAAATCAAATGTACAATTATGAAGATTGTTGAAAGACAATTGACCAAATTTTTGAGGAAACGAACGTGTCTCATGGAGCACGTTCCCACAACAATACTCCAGTCAACACAGCTTTGATGGTTAGACAGTTTTTGAAAAAGAACAACATGGTGCTTGTGTCTCATTTCCTCACTTACTTGATATGGTTTGTATTGATTGTTTGTTTTTGTTTCCTCGGATGAAGAGAAGACTGAAAGAAAGCGATTGAGTGGTATGGATGAAGTAAAAAAAAACACTATCGGTTTTGAACAATATCCCTCAAGAGTTCCAGAACTGTTTTGAGCAGTAGTAAAAGCATTGGGACAAGTGTATCAATGCCCATAGGAAATACTTCGAAAGGGGACAATTGTAGAGTTCAACTAAAATGCAAAATAAAAAAAAAATTAACAGAAACAAATTCTAGTTATTTTTGGGTTCCCCTCCCCCCTCGTAGAAGATTGAAGATAATTGTGGACTATATAGCCACTTTGTTAAAGTCACACTGTTCAAAAACATTTGGAGTTAAGATTGCGGTGAGTTTGGTATCGTCAAGGCAGAGGGACTGTATCTCGTTCAGAAAAGTACAAAATTTATTCATAAAATTTAGATTGTCAGATATTCAAATCACGTCATTTCTAGCGTTGGATTAATAAGAGTCAATTGTTCATATTTTGTGGTTGTAATAATTTCGTCATATTTGGCTTCTCCACCTGTGATGCGTTCGGATTCAACGGGAATCAAACTAATAAGCGTGCTTCACTTCAACTAACGTGTGGAGGAGGAACTGCTACAACACACACACACATACACACACACACACACACACACACACACACACACACACACACACACACACACACACATGTTGGAATATTTAATGAGTTTTATGTTTGAAAACTTTTTTTAAAAAAACCAGTTCAGCAGAATGGTTTTGTATTCACGGGAAAAATTAGTACTAAAATACATTTTTAATTTTTAGAAATTTACACTACAAATGATAGTTAAAGTACTAAACATTTTATCAAGCGTGCGAAATTGGAGAAAAATTTTGTGACTCCTTTTGAATCGTAGGATAAATTATAGAGACAATAAAATTCCCGTGTGCTTCACTTTCTTCATGTGTTATGCTCACCATGAATGGAAATGAAAGAGACTTAAGCAAAAAAATAATAAAATTCTTGGATGTATAATAAGGAATCTATTTAAAATATACAAAGTAAAATATTGTACCTGCTGAAATCTTGTAGATATTAGAAATAATTAATACTATATTTTTATTATTTTTTACCCTTTTTTTTCAAGATGGCAACTCTGTGGGAGAGAATTTTTGAGAAAGATTTACAGTATCGTGTATTCTCTCGATGTTGTTGAAGCAAGAAGAAAATCAGTGTGGATTTTTTTCGGCCAAATTCGAGACAGTAGGTGTTATCAGCAAAGTGCTCTGAAGATGAAACGAAACATCTGTTATAACTTTAGAGGAAAGCTTTGTCGGCATACATGTGATCTGCAAGACATTTAAAACGAAGCTTTTTCTGTTGTTCAAATATTTTTTTCCTTTTGTAGTTTAAACCATGTTATATAACCTTAAATTATTCATGATAAGCAGTTTTAAACGTAAAACCTGACACATACTACGATTATTTCAGTGTAAAAATTTCTTGTCTACATTTCTTTTTAAAAAAAGTTTTGATTTAAGTTTTATTTTGGATGGATATTAAATAAAATTCAGTAAAACAATAGAAAGCTGAAAAATAATCGAAAAGAAGTTTTAAGTACTTAAGCTATGATTGTAATCGTACACTGAATATATACTAATATTTTAAAAAAAGTGTGAAAAGAATTAATTTTTAGCTAAGTTAAATACGACCTGAATTTTTAAAGCATTTTATTCAAATGTAAAAACAAAAGTTTTCAAAAATTTAATTTTACTAATATAGTTACACTTGTTAAAATCCATATTTTGACAGTATATGAACAAAAAATTCTACGCAATATGGAATTTAAGATCCATTTTTGGAGTATGTTTTTTAGAACAATTATTTATCACTTTTATTTTTCTTTTGCTAATGAAAACTAAATTGCAAAATTGCTGAAATACCTTTTACAAAATTACCATGCAAAAAAATCTCTTTAATTTTTAAACTTTTTTTTCACAAAATTTTAAGAGTACAACCTTTTAGAATCTTTTGTTACAGAATTTAATAGGAGAAAAATAAAAATGTGTTGCATAAAATTCAAAAGATTGTGAATGTAGTTTTTAAATTGAAACCTTTCGAAACTTATAATTTTAAAAACATCTAGAAACTCATTTCAAGCATTCATTAAAACAAGAACGTTTTACAGACAATGTGTGGTTCATTTTCAAAAATGTTCCATGCAGTTCTTTTGAAACACCTTATTTCAAAACAACATTCAATTTTATTAATTCTTTTTTAGTACAAAAAATTTCTGCAACAAATATTCAAACATCACGATAAATATTCACGTTAATAGTGTCACGAACAAACATGTATATATATATATATGTATAGATATAATTCACATTTAAATATCTACTTTTATCACAATTTCACATCTTTCTTGCTGTCTTCGTGCGGACGATCTTTCTCCATAAAAAATGACAGTTTCGAGTTATCGGACTCGTTCGTCGTCAAAGGTTCATTGCATTTGGAGTTCGGATCATTACAAAACACATTTTCTGGAACTGATTTTTGAAGAGGATTGGCTGTAAGTTTTTGCCGATGTTGTTTCACAATGTTCAAATGATGTTCTATGTACGCTTCTTGAGGTGCCAAGTTTTTGGCACGTTGCAGACAGGACTCGGCGGCTTCCAGTTGGCCCAGTTGAAAATGGGCGGCGCAAAGGTTGTGGAGAGCAGGAATGTGGTTGGGATCTTGCTTCAAAATGAGTTCATAGCACTGAAAAAAAGTAACACAATTTCAATAACGATAATTGAATGCATGGTATAAAATAAAACGAAAGTCACAATATGATACTTCATTATTTTTTGAAAAAGTTTTATAAATCTAACTGGAACGGTTAGATATAAATCTAAACTACAATATTTCACAGATATTTCTGAATTTAGCTTCAGAAAACGGAATCCTGTTAAAATTTTCTTCCTGTACATTTAAAAGGAAACTTTTTAGAAAGTTATTCCTATAAATTCAAAAAAATTGATACCACAATAAGTACGAATATACATACGGTATGATGGTTTGGGCAACCATTGGGTAAGTGACACGCATATCTCTAATTCGGATCGACAGTAATTTGAACGCAGGTTGGTACATTTCTGACATCTCACGGGCAGTGGTTGTGCCCTAGCGTCTCTCTCTCTCCTGCCAAAAGCCCTCTACCAACAAGATAATGCAACAACCCATGTTGTTCATCGTGTGTATTTGATTTCCCCCCTGACCTGCATGGTCTCTAAATCTGTCACTCATTGAAAACAACTGGTCATGGTTTGCTGAGAGACTGGCCCACCACCCCTCTCCAGCCTTTATGGTTGAAGAAATGTGGTATAGACTTGAAGCAGTATGGAATAAGTAGCCCATTTCTGTCATCCAAGCCTAGTTCGACTCCATGCCTAACTGGGTAAGGGCAGTTTTTGCTGCCAGGGATGGAAGCAGTTTCTAGAAATTTTGCACCCCGGTAAACACTCAAACTTTTTGCATATTTAATCATTTTATCTTCCTGCCATAGTGTTTACGTACACTAAATATTTTTTTTATTTGCTTTCCTTCATAGTGTTGCAATTTTAATGGCCAGCAGTGTAGTAAATTAATGAAAAATGTAGAATTTGTAAAAGTCTAAAAAACATGTTAAACGTGCGAGTTCTGTTAATGTAAATCATGGGTAGTTAGGAAATTCCTAAAAGTATCTCAATAAGAAGCTATAAAGGCATTTCAAAGTGTATTTTTAATTACAATATGTTTCATTTCACTATTTGCGATTTAAAAATGAGTTTTGCCATAAATTGGGGGAAAAAACCATCTTATTTATGTCAATATTTTTAAGAATTTAAATAGTTCATTAAAAATAGAGTACTCCCTTAATTTTTATATATTGACACAGAAACATAGGTCATGCAAATATTTTTGAAAGGTACTTATAACATGTAAATGTTGAAATATGTATTCAACTCTCTTAGATGCGCCGAGCATAGCCCTCGAGCAAGAACGATATCACTTTATTTTTGGCGCAACCGAAAAAGTTTTCTAATTATGCAAAATGCAGTTGCAATTATAGTCCAGTTACGCTTTTCCATCTGGTTGACAACAGATGTTCTTCCCTTTAGTATTTCTTCCAGATGTTAACCCCCCCCCCTTCACTGGATAAATTTACTCCTAAATTCTTTAGGTTTAAGTTGTGGCGAAGTAAGAGACAAAAACAAAAATTTCCTGTCGATACATGAATTTGTACGTAAAATATTCTAGACAGAACTCTTCTATCATAATTCTTCCCCCTTTTTCGGGTATATTTCATTAAAATTCAAAAGAAATTTCTAAAAAGTATATAAAAAAAGTTATGAATTACTTAAAAATCTTTTTACACAACGTTCGATATAATGAAGAAATTATGTATTTCTATGAGAATGAAAAACATCATAATAGATTATACAGTCGACTCTCGATAATTCGAAGTAGGAGGGTCAAATGAAAAACTTCGAATTGTCAAGAAGGTAGTAAAAAACTCCCAAAATACACGAATTTTTTTCCTGCCACATTTAAATTTGAAACTATGTAATAAAACAACAATTGTACATATGTCAGAAATTCTCTTAGAGCATTTTTAAAAAGTACATATTATACATTATGAATATTATATTGAAACTAAAAGCCTCTTGTATTAAAAGAATAGATTTATGTATTAAAAACAATTTTTAAAAGAATAATTATTAAAAGAAAATAACACACTTTCACACTCAGCTACGAGATATGTACTTTATAGTGTCAACGATGGGAAAGCTCTCTTCTCGCCTAATCAGTTCACTAAAAAATTTTCGGCCAGTTTTTTCTTCTTTTTTTATCGCCTTCCTCTATCGCTTCTCTCCCCCCTTTCACTTTCCACTCCATATTTCTTAATCTCTCGAACAGTACGCCCCTCCAAATCTTTTCATTCTTCATTGGAAATAAAATCGTTTCGCACCCGGTTCCCTCAGACACTATCCCCGACAGCATTAGTTCATCAAGGCAGTGTCCATTCCGGCTTATGCCCTATTTGGTGCCACATCCTATAAGTCACACAGATAAGTCATACAACGTCATGTCAGTCCGATGCAAAATAATACACAATCCTACGCATATCTTCTTCACAATAGCAGATCATCCTTTCTGAACACATGTGTACCAAGGTCTTGTGTTAAACGTGTCAATACGTGTACCCTATTTTTGCGTAAAATTTCGAAGATTTTCAGGCTTGAAAACCTATAGATTAAATTTCCTGTAAAAAGCTTTTTCTGCCTTACTGATGATATATATATTAGCACTATTCCCCCGCCAAAAGTTCATTTATACAAATTTTTATGATTTCATATGTTAATTATACTAAGGAAAATGAATCATATCTCACTCAATGTATTTTACCATAGAATTTAGTCACATAATCACATATACCAGTCAAGCATTGCAGACTGCGTTCAGGACAAATAGTGACAATACTTACTTGCTGAGCAGCCGTATAATTTTTGAGGTCGTTGAAATAAATGTTTCCCAAGAGTACTAGCCCCTTCAAGTGGCGGTTGTTCAGTCTCTGTAGATAGGGAACCGCTTCCAGGGGCCGTCTGGTCTCGTACAGGACGAGAGCAAGATTGAAGAGGGCGGCATCAAAATCGCCTCTCACCTAGGGAGAAAAAACAACCAAAAGTGAGCTGAGTTCTTACAAACCGTGACCCTATTAAATGAAAGAATAATTAGCTATTGGAAGGGGAGTGGACTTCCAAAAAGCGGGATCTTTCTCTGAATATATATGGAACTAATTTGATATTGGTACGCAACGGATTTTTCCGCTAAATAGTAATCAAAATCTCGCCTGGTTAGGGCAATAATAATGTAATATGGTAACATTAGATGGCCACCAAAGGTCTATTTTGTGCTGTTTCAAAATCATACCAAAAACGAGTGGTCAGTGTCGAACGCTGGAATTTTTCAAGGGAGGGGGGGGGGTCTAGGGTTGAAAGTCCACCATTCACGTATCATACCCCGATACATTGCCCAACATATTTTTTTGATTTTGTCGATTATAAGGAACAAAAAACAGTAACAAAATTAGTTATTGAATAAGTAATCAGCATTAATTAAAAAAATTATTGCTAACAAATACTTATGAAATTTTATGTATTATATACATAGAACTATAATCAATCGAAAAAATCATTGCTTAATAGGAGGGGGGTCGAGACTGAAGACCCCCTTGTGTACGCCACTGCGAGAGGTCTTCCACCGATATCACATCAAGCCCATGCATATACATACAGTAGAGCGTCGTTTATCCGAACGTTTATTATCCGGAGCGTCAAATATCCGGACCAAAGTCCGAATCCTACTCAACTACTGCTGCTTAAGATAATCAGAGACCTTGCAACGAAAAAATGAAGGTGTGCAATGGTACAGCGAAAAATTAGTTATTATTTTCCACAATAAAGATAAAATTGCGACATTTTGCACCTACTTTGTTTTTTCTTTAAGCACGTTTCCCGCATGTGATGATTTTCCATATTCGTATAGTCTCCGGTTTCATATACTGCATGGATCGCATTCGGTTATCCGAACGGAGTCCGGTCACAATTGATTCGGATGAACGAAGTTTTACTGTACTCTAATATCTGTTTTTTAAGTTTCATCTATCTTAAATATTCCATTTATTTCTATCTCTCTAATACAGAATTATTAACTATATATAAAGCCTGTTTTCTCTTCAATTTTTAAGAATATTTACATAAAGTGTAGAAGATAAAATAATCTAATCGATAAGATTTCATATTTTTCTAGTTTAAAGATTTCTTTTGGATTTAATGTATCAGAGGATTCAGCAACAATTTTCTTTTTTGTATTTTAAGCCATAACACATATTTGCAGATTTTAGATTTTTAAAATTGTTCGCTTCAGAATTTTCAAATGTAGCCACCGATTTCATTATTGCTAGCATGTCTTAACCATAACAAACATTTTCATTATAAATACTTTCAAAGTTGAAAGAAGTCACAAAGAAAGGAAATACTCAAGAATGAGAGATTTTAAAAGCAGATGTATAATGAATTATACATTTTGGTTTTCAGAGGAAACAGAAAAGGGAGAAAAATGTAGTTTTTTAATGATGAAGGACAATTTAATACATCTGTTTGAAAGTAAAAATGAAAACATAATCTCAATCGAGTTCATCCTGTCATCAAGTATATGAATGAGGAAATCTATATTAGAGATAACGACTTTCAAATTAATTTTTTTTAGTCTAGGGCGGTGACATCTTTGGACAGTACTCCCAATGCAACAGGATCTTTAAAACTTTACAAAGTGAGATAAAATCCAACATAAAATGCCTTAATTTTACACGAAAACAGATATGATATAAAATGCTTTATATATTAGAGAATAAAATATTTGTTACAAGCTAGATAAAGTTTTTAAATATTAGTCATCATTTCTCTTGCATAGTATAATAAAACTAGGTGAAATGTTAAATAAAGTATAGAAAGTATGTCAAAGTTGGCAATTTTTTCAGCTCAATAATGATTTTATTCTCGCACCATTTTCTCCTCAGTGATTATCCATTTGATACTAATTTTCTGGTAACTCTTTGGTAAATAATTTGTCAACTTGTAAAAATTCGTACCAAAAGATTTCCAAAATTACCAGTCTTGCACCTTATACTTCATTTTAACCGTTGCATTGTTTGCCTATGAAGCACAACAGCAGAATACACAAATACGTAAGTAGCTTTTCTTTGGGAGGAGACGAGTTTAAAATTTCCATTAATTTTTTTTAACCAATGATTTTAAAATTATATTCTTTACTAGATTTATAAAAATATTTCCTTCCATTTATTTTTTTATATGGCAATACTATATAGGCAATTACACTACCTACCAATAAGTATTAGGACACCCGTGCAAAGGAGGCGTTTTGAGGCCTTGATCTATATATATATATATATACATATATATATTCAAAATTTCTCTACAAGAGAGAGATGAATTACATGATTAATACTTAAAAGAATATCAATTGCCAGATAATATATATATATATATATATATACGTCTTCTGTACTTAAATATCATGTAGGAAATTGGCATTAGTCGCATGCAAGATGCTACGAAATTCAGAGCTGTCTGACTTCGAAAAGGGCGTACTTGACAGATATCACAAAAAGGCCGATTCTCTTGGGACATATCTAGTGAGTTAAACATTTCAAAATTAACAGTGGCTTTTATTATTAAAAAGTGGAAGCTGGGTGGTGATAGTTGCAATGTATTTCGACTCTGAAGACCCATGAAACTAAGAGATAGAGACCGACAAAAAAACAAAAAAAAAGTGCTGTCCAAAGGAATTCGGAATAACAGTACCAAACCGATGCCCAACATACTCCAGGAGATCAAACAAGCATCCGGGACTATAGTTTCTATTAATGCGCAAAGAATCATATTTGCTTAGTTTCTATGGTCTTACTGCCACCTATAAGTCTGATTACAAAATCCAACCATGTTGCTCGGTTGAAGTGGTGCAAGGCACTTCGAAATCGGACTATAAATGAGTGGAAACACGTTCTCTGAAATGATGAATCAAGATTCAATCTCTACCAGTTGGATGGCAGAGCAGTGGTGTAATGAAGAATATTAGCCCCCTCCTTTGCAAACTCCGGTTTTGGGCCCCAAGCCCAAACATAACAATGCATCAGTCAAGCTTTGGTCTTCCCAGCAATGCGGGGGTGTACGTTACCCCACTGTGGTAGAGTCTGGGTGTGGTTCATGTCTAGAGATCGCCATTTGCAGAATGCATTGTGTCTACAGTCAAGTTGGGCAGAGGTGGAATTATAATCGGGGATGTTTCTCGTGGTATGAACTGGGACCTTTGGTCCCAATTTATGGTAAGCTCAACGCCGACTCCTACTCTACTATTCTAGAGAACAATGCGCTTCTTACACTGTGGAAATTTTACGGGCTGGATCATTGTTACTTCCTTTGATGACAACTCCACTTGTCATGTTGTGAGGTGTACTATGGATTGGTGTGATGACATTGGGGTCAACCGACTATACTGGCCTGCCCAGAGTCCAGACTTGAGTTCTATAGAAAACCTCTAGGACAGATTGGATCACCGAATTAAGAGATGCATCAACCATCCAAAATCGGCGAAAAAACATTCATGCGTTCTCAAGTTCGAGTGGAAGAAAGTACCAAAGTCCATTATCCAAACTCTTATGCAAAGCATGGCTTGGAGGGTTAAGATTGTAATTGTCTCTAGTGGGGGCTCAACCAACTATTGAATATGAATAAACTTTGTTTATCTCTTTCGTCACAGGTGTCTTAAGAACTTATTAATAGATAGTGTAGAATATAGAGATATGTTTCAGAAAAATATCGACTGTGGAAATATGTTTAAGCTTGTTTCCCCTTCATTGCTGAGAATTTATGATGGATTAAAATGGTCATATTATATAAATAATTGTTCTTATAATTCGGTATTTTTAATAATCTTGAATATTACTATGTAAGCAATTTTAAAAACGATCGGTTTTTCGCTTTTTTTGGCGACAAAAAAAATTCTAGGGGGTTTGCCTTTCAGAATTTTAACTTTTTTTAGAAGCCTTTACCAAGCCTGATGAATAAAACAAGTCGGCGTTGGAATATGAAAAAAATATATAAAATTGTAGTTTAGAAAAATTATAAAATTTTAAAATTACATTGAAATTAATGAAGCAGAAAACTCAATCTCGAAATAAATTTTCAGACAGAAAATATACTGGTATTAATATATGTGTGTGCGATCATAACCTGTATTATTTATTTTACTCTCATCTAAAAACATAATCATATTAAGAACATATACATTTTTTTTTAACTTTAAGCATGTAAAGTAATTACACCACTTGGTATGGTTGTATTCGAATCAAAATATGTTACTTACTTCAAAAAGGAAACAAATTAAAAAATCAGATTGATTCAAAAAGACTGAGGACATTTACGTATTATACTATCGACCCATTTCGTTTAGTGAAAACATGTCGCTAAATGCTCCGATATGTAGCCAATAGTGGGGAAATGTTTCCGCACCCATTCGAACACATTAAAATAACGATAGCAAAAGTTAACATTTTTTTGAATTGGCGACGTCTCCATTTAGTAAAATTGGTCGATGGCATATGCACCTTAGAGAGTAATATAAAAGAATCTCTGTATACAATTTTCATATCAAATTACACCAACACTAAGACATTTTTTTCAGAAAAATTGTTTTGTGATAGAACTTTTTTACCATTGAACGATACCAGTTATTTTAATATGAATTACCTGTAATGCCTTTCTGAAATAGTTTTCAGCGCTGGTGGTATCTCTGTCCTGCATGGCCAACATCCCCATGTTAAAGTACGTCCTTTCAGGTTGACGCCCTTTGTTTAACAACACCTGCAATCTGTAAGGTAGAAAAGATATATTGAAATATTATACGAAAGTACTCTTAATTCCGATTCGGCTGTTGTTTTTATAGAGGACAAAACGCTTGGGGAATTTATTAGAGGCAATTCGTTTCAAGCGTACAATGTACTATTTATTTTTTTAGAAGCCTGAAAAGTGTTTATTTATATATATCTAAATGTGTAAGAAATGGAAAGCCGGCTCTTATGTCCAATTCGTCAAATGAAAAGACGTCGCCAGCAGAATTCCATTTTAGCCCACACCTATGGCAAAGAAGAAAACAAATTGTGCCAAATTGCGCCAGCATTTCAATTTTATGCACTGGACTTTTATTTAATATGAGGATTATAATTCGCCAAGTTGGCGATAGATAAAGATGTGAGCTAAAATAGGTTTCAACCGATGTAACTAAATGCTGCGATAGTGCAACCCATAGTGAAAACTGTTCCCTCACAAAAACAAACACTATAATCTTGTTCGCTCACACCATGACAGCTCTTGGCGAAATTGTTCGATCGTATAATATATCAGTACCGAAAAGCCTAATTTTTTCGGGTAAAAGGCTATATGATGGATGTGGCAGTATATTCCTGTAAAAGCTTTTGGCGGGTTGCTAAACTTGTATGAGGCATCACATTATCTTGGTGAAAAACTACACCTTTTTTGTTTGTTTAAGTGAAACATTCAATTTGTCTAAGTTGTTCAAGTCATGCTTGTATGAAAAACCTACTCTTGAACAATCGAATGAAATTTAAAAACTGTTACGTATTTCTTTTGTATTAAAAAGCAATAATATGAAAACAAATTAAAAATATTTTAAGAGAAATTCTGTAGAAGTTATATTAAAAATTGTCATATAAATTTAGGAAGGTTGGTTATTTTTTAAATCAAGGCTTTAAAATGATTTTTCTTCCTCATTTGGTTTTCTTTTGACCTGTTTTACATCAATAAGATCTTGGTTTTGTTAAATAAAAACATATTGCCATTGTTTTCTTTTATAGTTTTTTTAAAACTTATCCCTCACTTCTATACAAAATTCGTTGTTGTTGTTGCTTATGCCACCTGTCTGACGTAGTCAGATCGTTGCCCACGAAATTCATCATGGCAACGGGCTAAAGATACGCCAGTTGTTAGCCTAAGCTTTGAGCCCATGAAGGTGACAGTTCGATTTTGCTCACGATAGATGGCGACACCATTCGGACCCACTGATTTAACAAGCAGGTTCTCCGTGTGTACTCGGAGGGTATTTGGTGGCATCGGGCATCGAACCACAAACATCTAACATCATCCCACGTCCCTACAAAATCTTTTCACGGTGAAAACAAGATATGTTTCACGTAAACCTACTTCACCGAATCTTATATTTTTATGTTGCAACAATGTCAAGCAATAAAATTCTTCAAAACTTTTTCAAATAAAAAAATGTTATATTATTTGTGTATTTTTAAATCAAGTACATTTTGTTTATTTATGGGCTTTATTATTGTTTACAAAAATGGGCCTTCTTTTAAAAAGTAATTGTAAAAAAAGTTGGCAACAGTGAAGTGCGTGAACTAATTGGATGGAAACATATGATTACAGTTATCATATGACTATTACGTCACAGGAATTTATGAACTGATTAATTGGAACCGCGTGGTTGCAGTTATCATGTGACTATTACGTCACAGGAATTTATGAACTGATTAATTGGAACCACGTGATTGCAGTTATCATGTGACTATGACGTTACATGAATATTTAGCCTACTTCGGATAATTTTATAACATATGAATGTTAAATATACGATTGGGAGTGAGTGTGAGTTATTTTAACGTCTGACAATAAAACAACTTGATAGCTAGGTGATGGACCTCATAATTTCAAACCTCGGTCAAATTACGAGGACGACACTTGAGCTGGCACCTCCCTCTCCTAACTGCTCTACCACACCAACGGGGGGAGATTGAGCCTTGTCAGATTTAACATACATCATCCCCCTCTACTTGGCAGGTTTTCAGTGGCCTCCGGACTAGAACTCGCGACACTGATTTCCCGATTTCGTAACTATAACTACTAGGTTAGTGAGTGAGAGTTGTATTAATCTCGCATTATAAAGCTGCACGAAGGCTGTTGGTGTGGATCTTGGAATTTTTAACCATGCTCAAGAGACGAGGATGACACCTGAGCCGACATCCTTCCTTCTCCAGAATTCTACACCAAGCCTCGACTTTTTTTAAGTGCAGCGACCCCCTCTACACGGCGGGTCTTCAACGGCACCAGGCTCGAACTCATGACATGCCAGCCATGAGTCCATGACCTTGACCATTAGACTAACACGGTCAATACATGGTTGACAAAATAAAGAGCAAACAAGTAATATTAAAATTTTTGTTAACTTCAATTCCTACTTCGTTACAAAAACGTACTGGCGCCATTTGTTGCAGCTAGTTGTAACTAACGCAGAATAAATTAGACAGAAATAGCGCAGAATAAATTTAAAATTAAAAAATAAAATTATTTTATGAATTAATATTTTAAAAATCTGTATTACATTATCATCCAGTGTCATCCACTACAAGTTAAAAAAAATTATTTGAACTTGAATGGATGAATAGAAAGTAGTTTATTAACGATTGAAAATTTGAACAGGATATATCTCGTATATATATATAGGGAGAGAGTGAACTACTAGTATAGGAATTGAAAAATAAGTTTAATTTAACAAACTTGATTTTTTGTTTAGTAAAAACACCCAGTAAAAAAAGTGGGTTTTGTTTGTAATGTCAAAATATTATTCTTTTTCTTTCGAATGATGCATTAGTTGCAATATTTGAACTTATGTTTATCGATAAACCATATCAGTAGGGGAATTTATGTAAAAAAAAAGCCTTTGTGTTTCGCAGTCAAACAGGATCTTGAAAGTTACCCTATCGAGTCTTCTTAACAAAGAGCACAGATACCTTTTGAAGTGCTCATCATTGGTATTCCGGTCAGGAACAGAGACGTTTACGATAATGGTACCGATAAGGTGATGATCATTTTATGAGTCATTGGGGGAAATGATTTATTCTCGATTCTTCATGAATCGTTCGTACTTTCACAGAATACATAAACACAGATTCGAACGATCGAGAAAAGCTGATTTTTCAAATTGCTTTTATCCCTCAATGGCAATAATTGCGACTGAAACTGGTTGATGTTTTTAGTTTTTGCGAGATGTAAATTTATGTCTCATTAAACAAACCTATATTATGTGTGTGAACTGTTACGTGCATATATTTTAATGCAGTACATGTATATTATATTGTAAGTTTAATCTTATTTCAATCTCACATACTTACTTATAGTTCTATTGTTGGGAACTTGTGCATCATTATGTTAATTTCTATCAAGTTTATAGGGGAATTTAAATGAATGAGAGTAATAAATTCAGAATGGGTTCGTGAGATATTTTCATGTACCTGTTGTCATCTTTAATACCTTTCGCATTAATGTCCGAAGATGAAAAATGAAATAAAAGCAATATATATATATATATATAATATAATATAATCCCCATTAATTTATTCTTAATAACTTTTAATTACCTATGGTCCATCCCTTCAGGACACACTTGTAGTAATAAGTTAGCTAGCCACCTAACGAGAGTATTTTGAGCTACATCTATCCACCCACTCAGATCATGTGATTTGAGCTGCCTATAAATACTGAGATTTCTGGAGACCGCTCTCTTCTGTTATTTGTCTGCCTTCAACATGTAGCCGGCTGCAGCTCATTGTACATTCGTTTTCTTTGTTCTGCATTGTGCATTCGTTTTCTTTGTTCTGTAACGTGCTTTCAAGACGTGGAATAAAACAGATTTAAATAATCACAGGCCTGCCTCGTCAATCCCATCTAAAGAAAACATCAGCCATCAAAAATAGTGATAATGTTAAGGAATCCATTCCAACGGCCATCGTCTATATATATATATATTGTTGAAAAAGTTAGAAGTACCAATAGTGACGTGAATTCTCTACGACAATGTTAATAGGAACAAATACAAGAATTTAAGCAATAGATAGGGACTCCTTCAATTTACATTAAAATAGAAATTGAAAAGAGTATTTAAAAATATTCAATATAAGTTCCGAAATTCTTATTTGAATACATATGATAAAGTATTTGTTTGAATGATTTTTATTTTTATTTTAAAATGCCAGGTAACAAAATACAATTGTTACTGCCGTAAAGTTTGTCATTACTTTTTCACGCATTTTAGCTCACAATTATTATATTTATTCGACATTTAACGGCACATAAGATATTTAAGCAAAATATATGTTTTATCAACAATGATAATGCACATAAGTAAGCAAAATACATTTGGTTTAAAATAAAAACCTTTTTAATCTTAAAAACATTTCAATTAATTTTTTTTACTTCCGGAAAATCCAGCGTATAACGCTCACAGCTACTGTCGTAGACCCTCATTAACCACCAAAATATTTTTTTGCTGACGTGGACCTCTTGCAGGTTGTCATGGACCTTTAGGGATCGATATAGACCACTTTGGGAATCACTGATTTAGCCCATTGCTTATTCTTCAAAGGGAAGAAAATAGAGGCCAAACGTTAAAAAATTTTATGATTTGCAAAATAAAATCAATTTTTTATGGCCGAAAAATAAACCAAGGTTGATGATAAAAACCATCTCACACAGTTAACATTTTCGGGAGATAATGCTCATTTAAATGAGCTAAACACGATGAATGAGCAGATACAAAGCGATAAGTAACGCAGATAGTTGTAAATTAATTTTTTTAAAAATAACAGCATTAATAAATAGTATATTAAGCTTATAAATACAGGGGTTATAAATAAAATGTAAACACACTTTAAGACTGGATAATATGTTAATGCCACAAATTTGTGATCGCATTGGCTGTAGGATTAAGTTGTACTTTCACTTGAGATCTCATAATATAAGTTTCATTTTCAAAGATTTTATAGTTGAAATTTTGCGCTGATTAGTGGGTGTAGGTGCTCATTCATCGTGTTTAGCTCATTTAAATGAGCATTATCTCCCGAAAATGTTAACTGTGTGAGATGGTTTTTATCATCAACCTTGGTTTATTTTTCGGCTATAAAAAATTGATTTTAGTTTGCAAATCATAAAAAATTTTAACGTTTGGCTTCTACTTTCTTCTTTTTGAAGAATAAGCAATGGGCTAAATCAGTGATTCCCAAAGTGGTCTATATCGATCCCTAAAGGTCCATGACAACCTGCAAGAGGTCCACGTCAGCAAAAAAATATTTTGGGGGTTAATGAGGTGTAAATGGGGTCTACGACTCTAATGTCTACGACGCTAAAGTAGCTGTGAGCGTTATACGCCGGATTTTCCGGAAGTAAAAAAAATTAATTGAAATGTTTTTAAGATTAAAAAGGTTTTTATTTTAAACCAAATGTATTTTGCTTACTTATGTGCATTATCATTGTTGATAAAACATATATTTTGCTTAAATATCTTATGTGCTGTTAAAATGTTGAATAAATATAATAATTGTTGAGCTAAAATGCGTGAAAAAAGTAATGACAAACTTTACGGCAGTTAACGATTGTAAGTTTTGTTACCTGCACATTTTAGAAATAGAAATAAAAATCATTCAAACAAATACTTTATCATATGTATTCAAGTAAGGAATTTTGGAACTTATATATTGAATTAAATGTTGAATAAGCATGCTTTGATTTTGATTAAATTTATATATGAGAAATGTAGCGATCGTTTATTAAATATTTTATGAGCAAAACATAAAAAACTTCACCTTTCGTGGGCCAGGCGCCTCAGACTAGAATCTCCCGCATCTTGAGTGAGTATTGCATAATTTAGTAAAGATTTCTGAAAATAAAATCATTGATTAGTATCTGAAACACAAAGTAACACATATATTCGCATTAAGAAATAATTCTTGTTAATAATGAATTTTTAATTTTAGTGAAACCTCCAATATAGTTTTGTATTTGAACAAATTTTTTAAGTCAATTTCTACTTAGGTCAACAAAGAAAAATTTAATTTTAGCTACTTTTTGCTAAATAGTTACAATTAATATAAATATGTATTTACATACGACAGAATCACAATATTAAGTGACAAATAGAAAGCGATTTTCCTTGCAATTTTCCATTTTCCTTTCTATATAGGGCGTTAGACTATTTTTTTTGTTTGTTGCTATTTATTCATCACAATTAAATTTAATTATTCCAATAAAATACTATAGTAAAAAAGAAACCACATTCGCAGAAATTAGGCCATCCCAGTTGGGATTCTAACGCACGTCCTTTGGATTAAAAGTCCAACGCGCTATCCATTGCGCTACAAGGATACTACAAGGGATTTTCCTTTTTATATATGTGTTGGACTATATTTGTTACTATTTATTCATTTTTTAATTCAATAAATGAATCAATATTTGAAAAACTGTATTGAAATCAAGTGTCATCCACTACAAATTTTAAAAAAGTGTATTTGAACTTGAATGAATGAATAGAAAGTATTTTATTAACGATTGAAAATTTGAACTATATATATATATATAATATATAAAATAATATAAATATATATATATAATATATAAAAAAAAAAATATAATATATATATATATATATATATATATATATAAAATTGGTTTTTTTTAAAAAAAAGCGCTGGATGTTAAAGAAAAAAAAAAGAAATTTCTACAGTTTTAGATTTTTAAAAATCTAAAATGCAAGATATTCCAAAAAACCTTGTTCGAATTTCAAAAAATTGATTGTTCGTAAGTATGGATACAGAATTAGAGGCTTCAGAATAAATTTTTAAAGAATAAAATTCAAACTTATTAAAACTAAACTAATCAAATTTTTGGTAATGATATAGTAAAAAATAATAAAAATAATGATAGTTTAAAAAACAGCTATTTAAATAAATGTTTTTCATTAATAAAAAAAAAAAAACGCATAAAATTTTCTCCCTGATATTTGAAATAAATATTCATAGATAAAAACTGCATTACTACATGGAATTAATAAATTCGATAAATACCTATGAATTTTATTATTTGGCAAATTTAAATAAATATAGCTGAATTTGGTTTGAAAAAGTGAAACATTCTTAAAGTTTGAATTTGAAGTCCTTTTATGGCTAGTTTCCAGAGAATTTATATAATTTGAATAACTTCGACGATGTGATTCAATGCTTAAACTTAACAATAAAAAGATGTTCGGTAATTAACGTATGAATTCATTTTTCAAAAATATAGTAGAAATGACTCACGCTATAAGTGGGCCTCATTCTCTACATGTCTATCCTGACGTACTTTTATTGATGTTTGATAATAAGGTGTGTATGTGTGAAGTTTTTAAGGTCAATTTTTGATATTTGGTGAAACGAACTCATATTTCTACAATAATTTAGCTATAAAAATACTAAATATTATATTAAATAAGTATTTTAGTATATTATGCTTTAGTAAGTATTGCGAACTATCTCTTTGAAATTCTGGAAGCAATTGATTGTTTTATGCAATTATGAAAGATATTGAAGGCTTTTATTTATAGATATATATCATAGACAAATAAGTGAAAATCTTGCAATGTATTATCGTAGAATTAAGAATTAATTTATTTAAAATTCTTCAAAGATTTACGAAATTATAATATTCCAATTTATCTGTCCCTTTAAATGCAAGCGGTATAGGAGAAAGTAAAGCTACATTTTTCGTCATACTAATAGTTTTTATTCAAGATCTTTTTTTAATTCAATTTATTATTTCCTCATCATTTTATTAAAGATTTTCAAAACACTATGCTTCAGAAATGCTAAGTCTAATTACTTTATTCTAGATTAAATCGTTCAAATTGCATATAGAGTCGATTCTCGATACTTCGAAGTTGGTGGGACCAATGAAAAACTTCGAATGATCAAGAATTCGAATTATCAAGGGGGTAGGAAAAAACTCCCAAAATACTCGAAGGTATCTAAGGTTTGAGTTATCGAGAGTAGACAGTAATAGATCTTGAAGAATCTTGAATGCACACTATATAATTCTACAAGTATTCGAAGAATTATACACATAGTTAAAGTGAATCATATGATGTTACTAAAAATCCTATCCAATTGATAATAGAATCAAACCGAGGCCCAAGCAATTCATCGTGGCAAAGAGAGCTTGTTGCTAGGCTGTTTACGCTTGTCATTTGGCCATAACTTTGAGTACCATGCAGATGACAGTATGATTTCGCTCCTTTCCACCCCAATTTTCAGAGAGAACCCCCCCCCCGGGGGGCCTGAGGTGGTCTACAACCCCTTTTCCTCTACCTCCAATCTCTGGAGAGGACTTCCAGCTCACCGAATATTTAGAGTGCCCCATGCTGCACATACACTATACATCTGTCCATGCCTTTCCCGGGATTCAAACTCGGGTCCCGTACAGCAATCAGCGTCACTATACAGTCTGGGTGGCTGATTCATATAGATAGTTAATATAAATATAGATAGACAATTTTAATTTTTCTAAGAATAAAATAAAATTAATATGATTTTTTTCACTTTGAAATTACTTATTACTTTAAAAGCCAAAAGTAAAGGGACGTTAGAGAATCTTTATTGAAAATATTATTAAACTATCGAAATTTTGAATATAGAAGCATCATTTTTTTTTTAATAACATTTATCTATTCCTTCTAATGTGTCCTTATTTTAGTCGGGAAATAATCCAGTAAAAGATATTCTTATACAAAATGTGTCAATGACAAATTTCAGCTTAAGAATATAAGCGAATGAAATTTAATAGCTAAGTGAATTGATTCATAATGCGGTCTGAAACAAGAGTTTGACAAAAATCAATCCAAAATAAAATAAAAAACAACGGACTTCGCAAATTTCAACCTGCTGATGAAGCGACGAGGAAGACATCTGAGCTGTAACGCCGCTGTTCAATTTTCCACACTACATCAACGCGAGAACTTTGAGCCAAGACAGATTTAACATTCATCAGTCTCTTTGCAAGGTGGATCGACAGTGGCACCAGGACTCGAACTCAAGATGCTGCGCAGACCACGACTTCGAGACCATAGCCAGTAGATTACTATGGCAGCATACTTTAGTCAAAAGAAAAAGCTCGTGAAAGAAATTTTTATATGAAATGTTTCAATGAAAGTGACGCTTTAATTTTCATTATGATTTATTAAATTTTTCCTTACTATAGGGGTCTTCAACCTTTTATGTTCGAGGGCCAAATTAATAAATTTACAATGATCCACGGGCCACATCAATAAATTTACAGTGATTCGCGGGGCCCACAATTGTCTCAAAAATATTGTAGTCAAGAAATTCATATAAGAAAATAGGAGATTTTGTTATACGACTACGACTGATTTTAAAGAGATGGTGTTTACAGATTAGTATATATATATATATATATATATATATCGATTTCAGAAAAGTTAATGGAATTCGAATTCAAATTCTTTACAAACCTGTTAAAGATAAAAATCCATCTTTTTTTCGAAAATTTTATGAGATTTTAAGCATAGTCAGATTTTTAATATTTAAAATTATTCAAGATACAGTAAAATTTTTGAAAAAATCGTCATTTTTAGAAAATTTTGTCTCAAATGAATATCAAACATATCAGTGAAATGTTTTAAATAAGAAGAATAACAGAAAAAATGGCGTTTTTTTATGACAAAAAGCAAACAAGGCAATTTTTTAAAAAAATAACCACAAGTTCAAATGAGGGGTCACTAAAATACTTTCAGAGGGCCATTCGTTGCCCGCGGGTCACGGGTTAAAGACAACTTCCTTACAATATGTTAGTATAATTGAAATGGTAGTTATTTTTCACCATTTCACAGAACAACTTTGCAATATACGTATATTATTTCACTTTATCTTTTATCTCTATATCTATCAAAGATTGAGCTCATTTTAACTAGTAAACAGAGATCTCTGTCAAAACAGCGACTGTTCTAAATATTCAAATGAGTCCGATCGATCCACACACGATCGAAAAAGTAAGACGTGCAAAATAGGACCGAAATACACAGGCGCTTCCTGCTTCGCGACTCGTGAACAAATATTTTCATGCTCGTAGTAGAGCGCAACACGCAATAGAGTCAATATTTACAAGATATTCGTCATGTGATTAAGTCAACATGAAAAAATGTTAGAAAAACACGTGAAACGCTTCTCTGCCGAATGCATAGATATGCATTGCAGAATCCACCTAGAAAAAGTGCGATAAGGTTTCTGGTTGAAAAACAAAGCCGTTTCTTTGATGCTCGCTTCCTACTTAAATTACAATGCACCGCCTGTTGTCGGTGCGGGTCATTTGCATGAATCTCGTTGCGTTGACCGTGGAGAGGTTAAGACAACTTCATGCCGCTGCGTGTTTTTTTTAAAAAAAAAATCGGATTGTTATCCGACTAAAATCGTATTTTTAGAGTTTCGAAGAATGTTAGGATTAATTTATCATAAACTGTAGGTTTTCGTGTTCAAATCGAACTATAAAAGCGTTTTTAAACTGTTGGGCGTGTCCCCCTCCCAGGAGGACGCGATAACTCTACGAGGGGTGTGCGAGCATATTGAAAAGTCGAAAACAAGATATTATTTAAAAGAATTATTAATTTACTGAATACACATTTATACTGATATAATACACTTATAAAAATACATTGTGCAGTTCTGATGCATTTATAATTAGTTTAACAATACTAAGAACAAGTTTATAATTATTACCAGTGGCCCAAGGGATTGTCATGTATATATACAAAAATTAACATTTATCATGATAGTTTGTACGGTGGATAATTAATCCCTTCCGATTAAAAGTTACGCAATTCGCTCCCGAATGCCCCGTTTTCCAGGTAGGCACGCATATGTGATGTATGGAGGGGAAAAAATGTAAACAATCACAAATCCCCTGAAATAAGTAAATCCTTCGCAAACACGGTCAAGGTTCTTTTTTTAGCATTACAAAGCCGCCCGAATAATTTTATGGATTGCAGTACAGAGAAAAGATCGTACTCTTCGGAAATACGTATATATACGTCCGGGGGCAATTAACGCTTTGATTGAGCGAGACGTTTATATACTCTAGTGTCACTTAAAAGGTTGAAGTCGTACTGCAGCTTTAGCGTTAAAGTATAGCATTTTTTAATTCAGTACACTATATTTATGAGAAGGGTAGGGGCACGATGAAAATTATTATTGAATATTGGATCGCGAGTATTGAAAGTTTGAGAAGCACTGAACACTAAAGGCATCTCTGTAAAGCAACGTTTCTCAAATTGTGGGCAACCCCCCCCCCCAAAGGGGAGCTTTATAACCCTAGGTGGGGGGGGGGCGTGAGCATATCGGCAAGTCAAAAACAAGATATTTAAAAAGTTAAAAGTTTAGTGAAAGGAAGTAAAATATAAAAAATAAAACACACACATTTAGACCGATATAATATACTTATAAAGGTATCAATACTGCACAATCTATTTGATCATATACAAGATCATCACACAAGAACGATTGTAATAATTACTAGTGATTCTCATTGGCTTGTCTTTTATAAAATTCTATACAAAATTTAACACTTAACTTGATAGTTTGTACGATTTATAACTAAAATACTATTATAGCTTCAGCATCAAAGTACACTCATGTCCATAAATTAAGGATAATGAGGTTCAGGCAAAGAAAGAGACAGAAGCAAAACAAATATGACTTATTCGTAAAGTCTATTTATTAAACAAAAGGTAAAGAGCAAAAAAGATGCTATATGTTTGACATAATTAATAAAAATTGCGATTTTTACTCTCTGGAGCAAATTTTAAAAAAGAACCTACTTACAAAAAACAGTATAAAATGATTACTATGATGGTTAATACGGAGTATGTCTCCCGGACGATGTAATACAGGCCTTACAACGCCTACGCATGCTGAGTATAAAATTATCAATCTGATCTTGGGGAATATTACACCACTCATCAAGCAATGCCCTCCGAAATTCCGGTAGACAGGTGGGAGGGGGTTGACGGGCTTCAATTCGTCGGCCAAGCATATACCACACATGCTCTATTGGATTCAAGTCCGGTGAGTATGCTGGCCAATCCATACGGGTGATATCCTCCGATTAAAGGCATTCGTCTACAATGTTTGCACGGTGAGGACGGGCGTTGTCATCCATAAACAGAAATTCAGCACCGAAACAAACGTACATGTTGTTCCAGAATGACATCCTGATAGATGTGGACTGTCATCGTTACACTCTGAACATGCAGGTCAGTTCTGGAACCAAGAATAATTCCTCCCCAAACGAACAACCTGCACCACCGTAACGGTGTCGTTCAATGGCATTCTCTTGGTGGTAACGGATACCTGGCGCTCTCCATATGAAAGTCCGGCGAGAATCAGACTGCAAACTAAACCTGGACTCGTCGGAAAACATCACACAAGACCACTGTTGCGGTGTACACAGTGCATGCTCTCTACTCCAGGTTAATCGCAGGCGACAGTGAGTTGCGGTAAGGGGAACACATCTGACAGGCCTACGAGCATATAGACCAATGTGCCCTAAGCGTCTGTACACGGTTCTGCCTTGAAACTGTCGTACCGGTAGCTGAAGAGAGCTGACGAGATAGGTCTGATGCTGTGCTCCGTCTGTTTCTTTTGGCAGTAACTGCCAAATTCCGGTCCTCATTCGGCGTTGTAACTCGGGGCGACCTGTGCTGTAACATCTACTCACATTACCATTATCTTGGAATCGTTGCCAAAGCCTGGAGATGACACTCTGAGCGATTCCAAGTTCCTCGGATACTTCCAGCTGGGTACGTCCACATTTTAGTCGTCCAATAATTCTACCACGTAGAAAATCATCCGAATGCTTCATTTGTGCCATAACTATGCGGTTATTGCACTGAAAGGCTTTTAAAGCGCTTGTGAACAATTTCATTTCTTTGCCACCATTCCTTATATACCCCTCTCTTACACTCTCGTCATTGTGACGTACTATGCGCGCCATCTGGTGGTTTCCTGTAATTTGCATATTCTTCTTCAAGATGTGTTTGATAGGTGAAATTTTTACAGGTGAAATTTTTATTTTAGTATTCAATTTCTGTGTGATTCTGAATTATCCTTAATTTATGAACATGAGTGTACATTATTATTGTATGGGGCGGGCGATTAACCCCTTCTCTGTCGGCGTCGCATTCCATACGTTTGGCAATTTCGTGCCCGTATAGTCGGCGTCGCATGTCATGCGACGAAGGAAAAAATTGCATCACTGAAATTGAATTGGTCGCTACGCAGACGCCTCTGTGAATTCTGCGATTATTTTTTGTATTTCCAAATATTTCTAAGAGTTGGCGCTACTAGTACTACTTTTTTCACAATTTTCCAAGCAAGATTTCCCGCTTGAACCAAAACAGAATATTTTTGTACTTTCTATAAATTCGCTCTCGCTAGTGTAATTTTTCACGTCAAAATTGCTTTTATGATGGATTCGGAGATTGAGTCTGAGGACAGTGAATTTAATATTTCTAATTCGGAAGATGATAGCTCTGATTTATCAACTGATGATATTTTTTCTGAGTCTAGTGAACCTGAAGATGATGATATAAGCTCAGCGAGGATGTGGGTAGAAGAGAAAACAGTGTGTCCTGCTACTCCTTGTTTTGATTTTACAGAAAACCCTGGAAAATTGTTAAACTTTAGTGATGATAATTTGATTCAATATTTTGAGTATTTTTTCGATGGTTCTATGTTCCAGCTGATAGTGGAGGAAACTAATTTATATGCTGAACAATGCTTTCATTCCCAGAAATCTAAAATGCATTCAAAGCAGCGGGAATGGCGTGCAACTTGTAAGGAAGAGGTCAGAATTTTATTGTGTATTTGGATCATGCAGGGCATAGTAAAAAAGCCAGTTGAACAGTGGTATTGGTAAATGATGAAAAATTGTTTACTCCTTTCTTCCAAAATATTTTTTACATAATTTTAAAAGTTTTTTTATGTATATATTTTTTTGTGTTACTTTTATTTCTCAAATATTAACCTCAAAGCAATAACATAAATAAATATAGTATCAGAGTATATTTTCTTAAGCCTAAATCTTGATGCATTGCAGTGAAAACTGGAGATCAGTAGACGAGATATAATATATTGGACCACCCGTAAGTCTAGAAAAAACTGCTTTCTGACAAAAAAAATTGCATTTTTAAATTTAGACTAGAGTACATATTAAATTTCAGCAATAAAAAAAAATGTTTTTTTTTGGACCAGAAATTCGAAAAAAAATCCGACAGAGAAGGGGTTAAAGTTATAATTGAAAACTGGGTCAAAAAAATTGAAAGTTTGAGAAGCACTGCTGTAAAGTATTACGATGAGCAATTCGAAGAGATTGCTTTCCAACCGCAAAGTAAAAATCTCCATGAGAGAAAAAAAAATACGACTAAAAATGCTAAATACAGTCTTGCAATATCTTAAGCCTAAATAAGAACGTTGGCTTAGCATTAAAACTACCCACCTCTTCCCCATGTGGCTAAGGTAATCATTAGCCACATGGGGGGGGGTAAGTACCACAGTGTAAAGGGCCTGATGTACGATAAAATTGTCGAGATACCAAATCTTAACATTGATGTTAGGGATTGCAATACTGGTATACCGCGATACCGAATACCAGTATTTTGAGCCATTTGTACAATTTTGTAATATCGTTATTCAGTAGTTTAAATACTGCAGTATTTACTAGAAATTTTTTTAAATTTTCTTCACTATATGTTCTGGAATCGCCAACATGGCAAAATAGTATACGTTTTTGTTTTTATCTCTCCCTATTGGGGGAAATAAATTACTTTGAATATAAAGTTGCATCGCACAATCAAGAGAAGGGATAAAATATGTGAATCATCCAAGGTGTGTGTGTGGGGGGGGGGAGTGAGGCCAAAACTATCCAATTACAGCTCAGAGCGATACTGCACATACGCATGATTCGTAGTCTGATATTCGTATCTGTGAAAACAAAGTTGTAGTTGTGAAGGAAGTACGTAATATTTCGATATTTTTTTTAATTGGCGAGTTTGTTATCCACATTGTATTTGCATATCATAATTTAGGTTTCAAAATATTTTCAGATTCATTATATATATACTCATGAATAATAACCCATAAAAATTTATAAGAATAAATTTACAGAACATAAAAAAATCATACATTTGTAATAGTACTATAGACTGAATAGTGATATTTACACTTTTTTGTGATTTAAATAAATAAGATGATCCTTTATACTATTTTGTGATTCTTTATATATTGTTATAATTTATAAGTTACAAATAATTTTTTGAGATATTTACACTCTCTAATAAAACTGCCACATAAAACAAAGATAAACACCTGTGTTTCTTTTTCTTCTAAAATTTCTAATACCGGTATTAAAACCGGTATCAAGATCTAAAAAATACCGAATACTGGTATTGAACTTTTGGTCCAATATTGCAATCCCTGATTGATGTAGTGTGGAAATTCGGAGAGCAGAGCAAAAGCTTAGGTGTTTTGATACGATTTTAATTTGCGCCGCACACCGTGAAGTAACACGACGGCTATTGGCGATGAATCTCGCAATTTTGAGCCACTGTCAAGTGATGCTGATCACGAAAGTCGAATTGCTATGGCCTACAATCCTCCACACTACGCAAAAATAATGACTTTGAGCATCGAGAGATTTTTCAATTATCAGCTCCTCTACTCGAGAGGTCTTCAATGGCACTTAGTTTCAAAATCGAGACTCGGCAACGATCAAGTTCCTCATGTTGGCACGGTGTGGAAATTTGGAGAACCAGTTTAGGTATCGACCTCATCATTCGAAGAAGGTTGAAATTAGTGAGGTCTGATACCTCTAGTCAACGTGTTGCTACTGAATACGATGTTAGCAATCAATCAATCAATATTCCTCAATTCTCCTACGGATCAAATTTTTATTAACAGTTCTTGATATTTCTAATTGAAATGCAAACTTGTCTGTAAATTTGTTTTCATATTTACGTGGTTCAACTACAATAACGTGTCCCACTGGAGTTTTTTTTAAAATTTTTTTATCGAATTCGGATAATTTTATGGTATTCGTTTATTTACGACAACTTTTTTTATTTAAAAAATAAATAAAAATATGGTGCTTTTTTTAGGGTTTTAAATTTTTTTAGCACATTTTAAGAAAATATGCTGAAATTAAGAAGCGAAAGAGAAATTATTATTAATAAATGATAAAAAATTGTTTAAAATTTACAAAAAATAACATAAACGTGGCCCATTCTGTACCAAAAGTTTATGAACAAATTTTCAATTCTGATATGCTGCTATGTTATTCATTTTTGAAATAACCTTCAGGATAAGAGGAATTTTAATTTTTACAAAAACTAGTGCACTTTATCTTTGTTACTATATGAAATTGCTTAAAAAAAAACAGTGATTATATTCACATAAGGGGCTGTAAATTTTGTAATAAAACAATGATCAACAAATCTGAAGGTAAAAACGTTTCTGCTATTATACAGAACACACACAAAAAATTTCAGTTAATTATTTTTAAAACATTTTGAGCAATCGCTGTCCCTATTTAAACATTAAAAAAAAAAAAACATTTCGAGTAAAACGAGTTTTAAAGTATGACATCTTGCTTAAAGAAATGGCATTTGCTTTTACTAACACACTTGTAGTTTTTGTTCAAGTGAACGGAAAATAATAAACTGGGTATTTTTATAAAGTTAATAAAATGGTCTATAAATTAAAACCATAAAAAATTTGTCAATTTTTTGGCAAAATTCACAATATTAAGGTAGTCGGATACCTTAATTAAATTACTGAATGTTATTACAAAAATAATAGATAGATCATTTTAAAACGTAAATAATCTTTCTTATTGTTACTGTGGTAGTGTATTAAAGTAACATTTATTTTTAATACACAACCACACAAAATAACAAAATAATAGAATCACGAATTATGACACTTAATATTAGTAAAGAAAGCACTAATTATATTTTTCAGTGAATACATTGATTTCTTTTTGAAAAATATCTTAAGACAAGTTCTTCGAAGTTTGAAGAATATAAAATAATGCTCACAATCTGAGTTCCATGAACGAAACAAACATATCCCCCCCCCCTTCCCCTCTACTTCAGAATATTAAAAACCCGGACATCTGTGGAAATGGTTAACACAATTAATATCCGTAGATTTGAGTGGACATCAGAGATAATCAGAGAAGGAAGCCAGATTGAGCGAATTGTTTTCTGTCATTTTTTTAAGGGGGGGGGGAGAAATATACATTTTTTAAGCGAAAAAAGGTAAAAATTTCATTTTGTGAATATAAACAGATTCTGAACTTTAAATTGCTGTGCTGCCATCTATTGCTAGAGTTTCAAACTATTCCCGATGTCAAGAAATAAAAAAAAATATTAGATAAGATTATAAAAAGCTTTTCATTTAAATTTTCATCAATTTCAATAATTTTCTACATAAAATAAGAAATAAGTTTTAGAGAATAAATTCACATTTCGTTGTGAATATAAATTATCATTAAAAAAGTTATACACAAATGACACGATCCAAAATATAGCAAATTTAGGAAACATAACATGACTATGATGGTACTGTTATTTTGATCATCAGATTCATGCCAAGAGAAATGAATCATTACCGTTTCTAGTCTTCATTATTTGTTTTATTTTCAACGCGTCATCGAAAACGGATATTCAGTCATGATGCAGAGGAGTTTCGCTATGAACTCGTGTGTCATAATTACTTTTTAAAATTTTTCTGCCTTTTTTTTTCTTTTCGATTTTGACAAAAAATATTTTATTATGAAATCTTTTCAAACAGTGAAGAGAACAATAGTTTTTAAGTGGAAACTTCAGGACTTTTCTATTACAAATTCCTATATTTTATTATTATTATCAAGCTATTTAATGAATTATATTTTATCTCAAGCCCCTTTGTTCACATTATGAAGCTCCAGGGTACACAATTTTCTTTTTGTGGACTCCATCAAAGCTTTTATGGATACATACGGTCAATATAAACTCCAGTTGGAAAATCCTGTGTTAGCGGGATATTTTAGATGTAATGAAGGAGTCTTTTATCTTTTTATAAACTACTCTCTCAAGTAAAATTTTCACATTACATTTTTCACTTCTACTTTCATTCTCCTTCTGTATCTCAAAAATGGACACTTTGAAGTTACTACATCGTTTCTTTTACTTTATCTTTAGAATGATACTACATAACAAGAGTGGTACAAAAAAATTCTTTCTACTTGTGTTGATATTGAACATTTTGTATAAGCACATATCGTGCTTTAACATTCAATTGATTAAACCTAATGACGTGTTTTACCTCGCTTTTGCGTATTTCATAAGTGTCTAAATTATGACCGCTTGTGGGAGGCATTGCAAAAATAATTATTTTCCTGGGCCGCACATGCAATATTTTTTTAAAAAAATTGAAATAAAAATTAACTTCGTGTAGTTTTATTAAAAAATTTTAAAATTTGAATTAGACATGAATGGGTGCACATTTATTTTAAAATTGTAAAACTTTCGTTTCATTTGGTTTGGATTTCCCAAAGATGGAAAAAAAATCTAGTTGATGAGATGAAGGGATTTGTGAGTTTGTGTTGAACAAGCAAATCAATATCGGGTTCAATAGATGAAGTTGCAATTCTTAATGCATTTTCAAGATGTTTGTCAGTGATCTTTGTCTTATTTTTGTTTTTTGTATGCTTCATTATTGGAAAATAACTGTTCACAAGTATAAGTACTGCCAAAAGCTGAAGACATTAATAAAGCATGAGTGTGAAAAAATGAGGGTATTTATCGCGGTGTAGGCAATCTTTATAAAACTCCAGTATAGAAATACTCCCAAATTTTTCTTTCAGTTGAATGTCACTGATGCATTCCATTCGAAAACTTGAAGGTAATTTATTTATTTCTAGAGAAAACGGGGTAGAGAAAATATATTGAAATACACTTCGCTTATTCGATTATCTTGAAATCTTCTTTCAAACTCTTCAATTAAATCGAAAATTAATGCAGCATATTTTGTACATACATTTATTTTTTTAAATAAAAATGTGTAAATTGAAATATTTTCATAATTTGCGTTTGGGCCGCACTTTAGACAAGCATGGTATAGTTCAATACAAAATCATGTGTAAAGAAAGAAGAGGCCTTTAAGGCTTATTTTAAAATTACGAGGCTGATTCGGAAAAAAGTTTCCGCTGTCGATTGTGGTCAGAGTTGGGTATGAAAGTCGTAACATAGAATGTGTGTGTGCGACATTAAAGATAAGACATAAGTTTATTTTTCTACATGAATACCAAGTAAATTGAGACTTTTGTCATACAGCTTGATAAGATTCAAAAGTTCCTCCAGTAAAAACTCAGAACTTTGCATACGGAAGAAGAATTTAACGGCTTGTTTGACTTCAGCATTGCCTCCATAGCGCCTTCCAGCGAGATTCTTCTTCAGAGCCACCAGATGAAAGTCGGTGAGAGATCAGGATTGTATAGCGGATGGTGTGGGCGCTCCCAAACAAGAATTGCAATATGGTTTTGCGTTGCCGTCGTCGAGTCATCCAACAACAGAACGCCAGATCTCAGAAACCCGGGGCACTTTTTTCGAATCGCCTCTTTCAATTTCGATACGGTGTCACAGTACTGCGTAGCATGTACCCAATGTACTAACGAACGATGTATCTTTGTCCTGCATGTTCGCCTGATGTGTCGTCTTTCACCCATAGCCGTTAAATGCTTTTTCCGTATGAGACAGGGTGTCACAGTACCGCGTAGCATGTTCCCAATGTACTAACGAATGATGAACCTTGTCTTGCGTGTTCCCTGATGTGTCGCTTTCACCCATAGCCGTTAAATACTCCTTCCTTATGCGACAGGGTGTCACAGTACCGCGTAGCATGTACCCAATGTACTAACGAATGATGAACCTTTGTCTTGCGTGTTCACCTGATGTGCCGTCTTTCACCATAGCCGTTAAATGTTCCTTCCGTATAGACAGGTGTCACAGTACCGCGTAGCATGTACCCAATGTACTAACGAATGATGAACCTTTGTCCTGCGTGTTCACCTGATGTGTCGCCTTTCACCCATAGCCGTTAAATGCTCCTTCCGTATGAGACAGGGTGTCACAGTACCGCGTAGCATGTACCCATTGTACTAACGAATGATGAACCTTTGTCTTGCGTGTTCACCTGATGTATCGTCTTTCACCCATAGCCGTTAAATGCTTCTTCCGTATGAGACAGGTGTCACAGTACCGCGTAGCATGTATCCAATGTACTAACGAATGATGAACCTTTGTCTTGCATGTTCACTGATGTGTCTCTTTCATCCATAGCCGTTAAATGTTCCTTCCGTATGAGACAGGGTGTCACAGTACCGCGTAGCATGTACCCGATGTACTAACGAATGATGAACCTTTGTCTTGCGTGTTCACCTGATGTGTCGTCTTTCACCCATAGCCGTTAAATGCTTCTTCCGTATGAGACAGGGTGTCACAGTACCGCGTAGCATGTACCCAATGTACTAACGAATGATGAACCTTTGTCTTGCGTGTTCACCTGATGTGTCGTCTTTCACCCATAGCCGTTAAATGCTTCTTCCGTATGCAAATCTCTGAGTTTTTACTGGAGGGCTTTTCAAAGCTTATCAAGCGGTATGACAAATGTCTCAATTTACTTGATACTAAAGTGGAAAAATAAAGTTATGTCTTATCTTTAATGTCTCATTCTATGTTGTGACTTTCATACACAACTCTGACCACAGCCGACAGGGAAAACTTATTTTCCGACTCCTCCTTGTATAAAGTAAAAAAAAAAATGTATTTTTCGGTGTTTTAATTATCTACTAAAATCATTCCAACTATTTGAGAAGAGTGGCATAATTTACCTCGTGTTCCGGATCAACTTGTAATGCTTGATCAAAACGTGCCAAGGCTTGAAGAGATTTTCCCTGTTCTAAAAGAAGAACTCCCATCTAGAAATAGATATCTGATATTAAAAAACAGTGAAATTGAATCATTATGTAAGACAGATATGAAAAAAAGCATTACGAATTTTCCCAAAGAACTTTCAGCAGCTTTAATGTTAAATTTTGTCTGTTTATTTTTTTTTCTTTGTGTTTCTGATACTGCCAGAAAGTAGAAATAATTACTTTCTTGAAAAACTAATGTACTGAAACAATGGATAAACATTTTGGTTGAGACAATATTGAGATATTTAAGAATGAAAAAAAAAATGATTTCAACAATTGCTGATGCGAATTTACTGTTAACATTAATGAGATATTTTAAATAATTTAATTTTTTCTCTTCAAAAATTGCAAGATTAAGTGGTATTGTAAATTGTACATTGATATCAACTCACATAAAACAGTATTCAGAGCTTCGAAATAACCTTTATTTATATTCTGAACAGTCAACAATATTAAATAATTTTATTTAATTATCGTTAAAATTGAGGTTTTTTTGAACCTTTAAAAACTAGTGGATGATGAAGAACGTTACATCACATTCTTCCTGTAATATTTTTTTATCCAATTTGTTCTGTAATACACTCATGTTCATAAATTAAGGATAATGAAGTTCAGGCAAAGAAAGAGCCAGAAGCAAAAACAAATTTGACTTATTTGTAAAGTCTATTTATTAAACAAAAGGTAAAGAGCAAAAAAGATGCTATATGTTTGACATAATTAATAAAAATTGCGATTTTTACTCCCTGGAGAAATTTCAAAAAAGAACCTATTTACAAAAAACAGTATAACATGGTTAGTATGATGGTTAATACGGAGTATGTCTCCCGGACGATGCAATACAGGCCTTACAACGCCTACGCATGCTGAGTATCAAATTATCAATCTGATCTTGGGGAATATTACACCACTCATCAAACAATGCCCCTCCGAAGTTCCGGTAGACAGGTGGGAGGGGGTTGACGGGCTGCAATTCGTCGACCAAGCTTATCCTACACATTCTCTATTGGATTCAAGTTCGGTGAGTATGCTGGCCAATCCATACGGGTGATATCCTCCGATTGAAGGCATTCGTCTACAATGTTTGCACGGTGAGGACGGGCGTTATCATCCATAAACAGAAATTCAACACCCATGGCACCCCGAAACAAACGTACATGTTATTCCAGAATGACATCCCGATAGACGTGGCCTGTCATCGTTACACTCTGAACATGCAGGTCAGTTCTGGAACCAAGAATAATTCCTCCCCAAACGAGCCATCCTGCTCCACCGTAACAGTGTCGTTCAATGGTATTCTCTTGGTGGTAACGGGTACCTGGCGCTCTCCATATGAAAGTCCGGCGAGAATCAGATTGCAAAGTAGACCTGGACTCGTCGGAAAACATCACACAATTGCGGTGTCCACAATACATGCTCTCTACTCCAGGTTAATCGCATGCGACAGTGAGTTGTGTTAGGGGAACACATCTGACAGGCCTACGAGCATATAGACCAATGTGCCCTAAGCGTCTGTACACGGTCTGCCTTGAAACTGTCGTACTGGTAACTGAAGAGAGCTGACGAGATAGGTCTGATGCTGTGCTCCGTTGTTTCTTTTGGCAGTAACTGCCAAATACCTGTCCTCATTCGGCGTTGTAACTCGGGGGCGACCTGTGCTGTAACATCTACTCACATTACCATCATCTTGGAATTGTTTCCAAAGCCTGGAGATGACACTCTGGGCGATTCCAAGTTTCTCGGATACTTCCAGCTCGGTAAGTCCACATTTAGTCGTCCAATAATTCTACCACGTAAAAAATCATCCAAATGCTTCCTTTGTGCCATAAGTATGCGGTTATTGCACTGAAAGGCTTTTAAAGCGCTTGTGAACAATTTCACTTCTTTGCCACCATTCCTTATATACCCGTCTCTTACACTCTCGTCATTGTGACGTACTATCCGCATCATCTGGTGGTTTCCTGTAATTTGCATATTCTTCTTCAAGGTGTGTGTGATAATTCTACAGGTGAAATTTTTATTTTAGAGTTCAATTTCTGTGTGATTCTGAATTATCCTTAATTTATGGACATGAGTGTATTTTAATGTTTTTGAAATGAACAGATGGACCTTTTAAATAAATTATATTCTTCAGATAATAAGAGCTAATGAAGTTGAAATAAAAGTATTATTATAAATTGTGTGTGTGTTGTATTCTTTTTTGTACATTTTATAGCATAAAAAGCCAATCACACTAAGAATAAATTATTCAAAAGGGACGTTATTGTGCTCGCACATACTTTACCATAGAATATATAAATTATTAACTTTTGGTGGCCAATGATTGACTAGTTGGATTCCAGTGAATTTCAACGGAGTATCAGAACGGTATGTAAAACAGAGAACACATCATAAGTTTTAGACATAATTTCCATGCATACCAATGTAGCTACATTGAACTACTTGAGCTGCACCAACGCTTTTCAGACGCATTTGCGAACAGTATGAGCGGGTGTCACCATCTGAGAGATGACTTTCAATTAGATAGAAGGAAGCAGGCTCGCGTTGGACATTTGGATCAGAGCGATGCTACCGTTCTATGACGTTGTCAGTCAGTAGAGCACACAGGAATTTTTCAAGGGGGGGGGAGTCTAGGGTCGAAAGTCCACTGTTCTCGTACCATGCTCCAATACGCCGCCCAACTTATTCTTTTGATTTTGTCGATTTTCGGGAACAAAAGCAGTTAAAAATTAGTTACTTATTGAATAATTAACATTAATTAATTAATAAAATTAATTATTAATAACAAATATTTAATTAAATTTTACGTACTATATACATAGGCTTATAAACAATCGAAAAAATCATGGGTTATAGGAGGGGGGTCGAGACTGGGTACCCTTTTGTGTACACCACTGCGGGAGGTCTACCACCGATATCACATCATGTCCATGTATATACATACTCTAATATCTGTTTTTAAAGTTTCATTTATCTTTAGTATTCCATTTATTTTTATCTCTCTAGTACAAAATTATTAACTATCAAGGGCTTAGGGAGGGGTCAGGACCCGAGGACCCCTCCTGGTGTGCGCCACTATTGTCAATAAAAGGTTAAGGCAGGGCAACAAGAAGAGAGTGACGATACAACATGAGACAGAATGCTCATTTGGTCGTACCTCACAACTCCTAAAACGTAATTATCAAAGATCTGACGTGTAGCCGGGACACTGGTGGATACAATGACCATCAATAGGCAACTCGAGAAATGACGCTGAATTTACAGGGGCCATTGCACTTATTTCCCCTTATCATTGCCCATTGTCAGCAACATTTTTACTGGTCACGGACTAAAGTATAGTTTTCAGCAATGAATTTTGCTTCGAATTTAGTTCTGATCCCCGAGAAGACTTATCTAGAGATGTCAGGACAGAGTCTTTTCTTTTATGAACTCTGTAATGATCTAGCACCCAAACCTGGCAGCAAGTCAAGCATATATGAGAGATTTGGCAATAGGTCGAACATATATGTGAGTATCTGGCAGCCAGACAGACCAGACTGGACTGGACGAGATTGAACGAGAGCGGCCTGAACCAGAAAGCCGGAGGCGGAAAAACGTCGCCAATGAGAAAAAGTACGCGAGAGAAAGAAACGACGAATGATGCATTTTCAATCAAATTGAATCTTTTTTAATTTACTTATTTTGTTACGTGAGAATAAATTATCGGGACTGAATGTTGCGGTGATTATTTTTACCATTTTAACACGATACCTGTCAGCAAAATCCTCAATAAGAACCCGCAAGTTTATGACTCCTAAGCTCACATTTCAACAGGACAATGACCGACAGCCACATGGCACATCTTTATACTACTCGTCTTAATGCTTCTCCAATACTTCCCTAGTTGATGTGATCGGCACATCTTACCCTTAGACAGAACGTATCGGTTCTGATGAGAGTCAGCGACCGTCCCTGCATCGCGCTGATACAATTTGCCTATATGGGAAGCAATCTCGCAAGAAGATCTGTTTACTGGAGGAAGTCTGTACCCAGCAGGATATCAGATTGCATCAGGGTCTCAAGTGGGCCAACACATAATTGATTTTTTTGTGCTGTTGTAGCTGTATCTCCTTAACAGAACATTTAATTCCAATTTATTTAATATAGATGCCTTTCATCCGCCGATTGTCATTCCATTCGGATAATTTCTTCTCAGTGTTTGCTTTTCATCTTATAGAGCAGCTGTTCTTAAGCTGTCGATCGCCGTGGCCCCCTTTTATGTACCAGGGTGGCTCTCCCTTTATGTATCGGACCCTCAAGATTTTGAACATCCCTCCCTTACTTAATATTCTTGATCGAAATACAAGTTCTAGTAGAGTTTCTTCATTGGGGACAATTTAGTGATCTGGTCTAGTATGGCATATCTTTCAATTTTTCCACTAAGCCTTTTAGAGTCTATAAAAGAGAGAAATCTCAACGTTACATGAGAGACTCCACGAAACCCCCTAGAAAGGCGCTGTGGACCCTCAGGGTTTCGCGAACCATAGACTAAGAACCGCTGTTATAGAATGTATATAAAAAGATAGCGTATCTAAACTTACATTATAAAAAATATCCGGATTCATGTGGTCGTATTTTAGAGCTTCTTTATACATATCATGAGCTTCCTCAGATCTAGAATAAATGAACATTAAAAAGAAATTATTTGCGTTTGAAAATTAAAACATAGAGAAAACCACAAATAATCATTATAATTAAACAAATTCGAACTAATTGAATTTATAATGATTAATGAATAATCTGGAATACAAGTGTATTTTATGATGAATTCAACGAATTTGAAAACTATTTATATTAATTGCAACAGTGTTCTTCGTTGTTAAAATTTGTGGAAATCCAAGAACTTAAGGCAGGATTTAAAAAAAAAAAGAAGAGGACATGTACTTTAAATTAATATTACTTTTTTGGAATTAAAAGACAGCTAATTTCTTCTTTTATAAAGATCAAAGTTCATTTGATTCAAATACTTGTCGCCAAATTTTGTTTTTAAATAAGAAAACTATTTTATATATCTCTAAGCAAAAGGGCACAATATTTGACACAGATCGAAAATTAATTTTAAAAATATATTTTTAAAAAAGCGTTTATTTATTTATCGAATACACTTTATTATTATTTTCTGTATTAATCAAGAGCAATACTTTATTTGGAAAATGTGTTTAATCCTACATAGTGTGTGAAAATATGCTTATAAAAATCAGAAAATAAAAGAGGCGTTCAGTCTTATTAAAGGATTTTTCAAGTCCCTTCTAAAAAACATAAAAATACCTTTTTATATTTTTGAAAACAAGGAAAAAAAAAGGAAAATATTTATTCAGTATAATTTTTGCAAGGAAAATCTGTTTGCTTATGGTTTTTCAAATAAACCTAGCAAGTTTTCATAAAAAAGTTATTTTATTTTTTACAAAAAAAAAAAATAAAAAAAAAAGTTATTTTATTTTTTACAAAAAAATGAGACAGCAAAAAAGAGACTCATATTTACTTAACAAATAGATAAAAAGATTTATTCCAAATTTTACCAGTTTTTACATTTTTTACGTTTCAGATATATGTACTATTTTTCTTTTAAAATAAAGTCGTCAATGCTTGATTGCGATAACATACTAGCTGGAATTCATTTTGAAATTCCCAGCCAGGAATTAGTGAAACAATTCTTTATTTGAGAATAAGTTTATTCGATTTAATTGTACAGATAATTTTTCACTATATAAATTTTATAAAATTTTCAACTAGTTTTCTGAAGATTTTGGTATTTTTAATGTCTTTTTATTCTTTAAAAAATAATGTTTATTCCTTGAAGTTCTTAATATGTATTAATTTCTCTTCTCAATATGTATTACTTTTTATTCTCAATGTATTTTTAGTTTTTGTGTGTGAGTAAGTTGATTTTTAGTGATTTTCTTTATTCTCAATGTATGTTTTCGCCTGTGATTGCCCATAACTCTTCAATTGTGTGTTATGGTAATGTTATGATTGCAGCTGTTTACCTTGTATCATACAATCTGTAATTGTTTTTTTCCTGTAATGTGCATTTTCTTCAAACAAATAAAAAAAAAACACGTTTTGCAGTAAATGGTACCCACTTCAAAAATATTGCATTGTTAAAACTTTTTAAATCTAAACCAGTTAAAGATAAATAACTACTAAAAATAATCTTTCTATTAAATTGTGATAATATTTAATCGACATAAGCTAAAATGAATGATAACTAAGAAAACGACATTGAGAAAAGTATGTAAGAGCTGGAATGTACCTGTTTAACTTCAATAACAGACTTGCTCTCTGCATGTATGCGTCTATGTAATCGGTTTTCATACTTATTGCTTCTTTGTACAACTGAAATGAAAACAAATCAATCGATATTAGTATTTAACACGTGTCAGGCATCAACTTAATTTATATCCGTCGCTAGCACATTACATTCACATGCAAATCGAAATCCTTCGCTTTCAACAGCTAGTGCCTCACTCAATGAATCACGCAGCAGCTGATGATTTATGGTGGCAAGAACTACTCCGTGTATTAATTTTAATAATAATGATGTGCGCAGTGAATAGTTTTCAGATGTTTCTCTTCCATGGAAATGTCTTAAACTTGGTTAACTATGTTACGGTACTAACTGTTTTCGAAACGAATGTGGAAAAACATGATCATTAATCTTTCTGCCGGAGGATAGAAAGATGTAAAATGCAACAGTAAAGTGAAAATACTCACATTTTCCTTGTACTTAATTATCGGAGAATTGAAAATTGAAATAATAGGAGTGCTAAAATGTAACCTTGATTGCCTTTGTTAAAAATCACACTTAACTATAACATACCATAGTTTTATTTCAATGTTATTCAAATTTTCCTTTTGACTGTATGGAACAGAAGAAAAAAAAAAGTAAATTCCAAATAGTATATGTATGAGGATGGATCGAATAATATTTTTGCGGAACTTCAAAATCCTATGTGAAAAATCTGTTCTCAAATGTACAGATGAAAGGGAAAATAACGTAAAAAATTAGTTTTTGTGCTAAGGTATCCAACTACGTTCGAAATCATGATTTAGAACAAAACAAAAAAAAGCGTATAAATGGATATAGTTTTTACGATATTCAGTATCGCTTTTTTAGAATACATATATAAAATTGTTTCAAGAATAATATTACAATAAAATTTATTTAAACGCAATATTTTGGCAAAAAATGAATTTAGAATGATCTATTTTCAAAACATTCTTTTATGAAAAATGCGTTGAGAAAACAATATTTTGCTTAGATATAGCTAAGACTTTCCCAGAGGGCCTGAACTACGACTTTTGAAAAATTCACATATTTCACATTATTTTCAGAGTTACTACCAATTTGTGTGTGAGCGTACATGCGTTTGTGTGCGTGAGCGTGCATGTATGTATGATCTTTTATGTAAAATGCTTCAATAATATTTTGTCTATTTGTACTTGCTCAGACATTTATTGAGCCAGGACAAGTTTTTTTGAAATTTATGACTTAGAATTGGATTTTATCCATATTGGGGAAATTTCAAGAAAACGCCAATAGTTATTTTAAAATGTATAGTAACTTTGAAAAAAAATGTGAAGTTTTCAAAAATCTTAGTTCCGGACTTCTGGTGAAGCTTTTGCTTTATCTAAGTAAATTATTATTATTATAGAAGCATTTTTCATAAAAGGAGAATGCTTTGAAAGTAGGTAATTCTAAGTTCATTTTCTGCCAAAATACTGAATTTAAATAATTTTTTACCGTAATAATATTCTTAAAACAATTTTATACGTGTATTTCAATCTAAGTGACACAAAATATCATGAAAATTATCCGTTTATACGCATTTTTTAAGTCTGGATACCTTAAACAGTACAATAATAGGAATGAAGTTAAGGTATTTGAGCCTTTTATGGTAAAAATTCAAAGTAATTTATTCAATATTTAAAAATACCAGAATACTCGTTTTTCTTTAACAAAAAGTTAAAGAAAAACGAGTATTCTGGTATTTTTAAATATTTATTGCCATTACAGGGGACATTTACTTCATTATTTCAAGGGGGAGGGGGGAAACACCATCAGTTACATTTAATAATTTCTTTACTAATACATTTTTTTAAACAAGATATCAATCACTGGCATGGCCAAGTAATTTTAGCGCGTTTTTCACTTGTTGTATTTTACAATAATGCAACTAATGAACTTTTTACTAACGGAAAGTAGTGTGTACTACACTTAAAAAAAAATTTAAAAACTTTTTTAAAAAATTTAAAAATTATTAAATTTAAATATGATTCGGCTCACATCTAGGGCACAAATGAGACCAAATGCCGGAAACCCGAGTCTAATTGGTTGCTTATTGGCTGAGAAAAAGGTGAGACAAAATATGGAACGAAGACGAAATTTGCGAACTAATAGCGCTTTTTTTACACTACGTGAAAAACGCGCTAAAAATCGACTGTCGAAATGACAGTGCAAGCACGATAAAACGGAAGACAGAAAAAGGCTTGGATCGCAAATATTGAAAGTTTCAGAGGCACTGCCTTATTGGCAATATTAAAAACTTTTAAATTATTTTTTTAAATTATTTTTCCTCCCTTTTGTATATCATAGAACATTCTTTCTGCATAGGTAGGCTCTGAGCAACAGTAATTTTTTTCTTCCATGTATCCACTTTAATATATATATTGCGAAATAGGAGAAAAATGGTTGCGTTTTAAATTACGTGTAAAAGTTAGCGCTAGAGTGACTAATCATTGTGAAAGAAGAAAAAGAAAAGTTGCGTCTGTTCAATGAAAGGCTTTTCACATGCAGTCTTTTGTAAGAAGCCATATTGCTTAAGTCTCGCTGATTGTTAAAGCGCTTAGTAATACGCAGCAGTCTGTGTTGAAATATACAGGTGATTGCTTTGTAATATCGCATGTGTTTCAGGGTTGAAAACACTGCTGAATAAAGAATAAGTGAAAATAAAATACAAAACAGGTATTAAATATTAATCTTTTTTTCACTTTTTGAATGAAAACTGAATAATGTCTACTAAATTCTTAACCTTATGAATCTAAAGCATTATGCACAAAGATTTGTTTCTCCTAGAATATGAAAAAGGCTATTATTATTATTTATTTCACGGCTAAAAAACAAATTTTTTTTTAAAGTTATTTCCCTGTTAATAATAATAGATTTCTTTACTTGAATTTGGTGAACACGATAATAATTTACAAAATAATAATAATAAAAAATGAAAAAAATCTCTCCATATAAGAAAACGTTTTTCGTGATGATGTAATAAATTTATTCATTTATCTTACACACACACACAAGCGAGAATAATAATAAATAGGCAGCAAATCCTGTTCAATATTATGGTAACAAATTGAAGTACAAATTACAATGTGATTATGAAGACTTGAAATGCTTCAAGCTTACTGCTTACATTATAATGAGAAAAAAAATAGTATTACATAATACATGTTTTACAATTTGAGTAATGAGTATGAACAATTGTATAATTTGATTTGTACAATGGGGATAGTTTATCATTAGACGGACAGAGGTGCTCCCTAATCAGGTTAAAAAATAAAAATAATAGTTAAATAGATTAAATATCCTAAAAATCAGTGGACGCTTAAATTCCAAATCTAGAACAAAGAACAAAAACGAAAATATGAAGTAAAATCAGTTGACCAAAATCGAAAACTATTATGCTCTCTTAAGCTGTCCCTGACTTAGGGCAGTGAAGTAGGGCTAAGCTTACTTTATAGGATCCTAGCCTTCCTATACTATACATACATATAATAGTAGAATTACTAATTGGAAAATTATTTGAACACTTAATGCAAAAACCAAATTAAAAAAAATGTCAATCCAGATAGTGAGAAATACCAAAAATAAAAATAGCAAATTTAAAATTAATGCCTACAGCACATTTTAACCAGCATATTTAAGCCTAGTACTTAAACGAGGAATTTATTAGTTTTAAGATTTCAATCGTTCATCTTTCCAATATATTACTGAGTCCAAGTATTTTTGGAAATATTTTTCAAAATCTGGAATAATAAATATTCTTAATTTGTTTCTCCATTAAGTCAAGATTTTCTAATAAGTAATTTAGCAGTTATTATAACTCTCATGTGGCTGCGGTACCCTAGTGGTCAAGGTATCGGACTTGTGCCAGGCGTGTCATGAGTTCAAGCCTAGTATGGCTGAAGACCCCGTATAGGAAAGCGATGCACGTTAAATCTGTCGAGAGCTCAAACGTCCTGCTCTTACTGTGGTGTGGAAGCTAGGAGAGGGAGGTGCAAGCAAAGATGTCGTCCTAGTCACTTGACCATGGTTCAAAGTTACGAGGTCCTTCGCCAAACGCCCTTGAGTAGCTGGGCTCAGGCCTAGGGCCTCACCCTTGGTGGGGGCCTCGTTTCGTTCATGACTCTGTCTTAATAAGATCACGAGCCAGTTAATTTAAATGGTCAATTATTTTCCCCGTACATATTTTACGTTGAACAGGGAATTTCAAACTGCATGTCAACTGGTAAAAGTGGTAAGACTGTATTATTTTGTGATGACGTTGACCCTGTCTAGGCCTAGGCCTAATACCATAAACAATCATTCAATTCATTTAGTCGAAATGTGGCTATCGGTCGAGCCAGTTCGTGACTAGGCCTTTGAGATGGTGAATCGTGCACATTTATTTGTTCTAAATTATCTTTTGAACGAGTATTTGACAGTGCATGCCTTAAACTGTCTACTTTTAAATTCTCTGGTAGGGTCTACTTTTGTATAGGTGCTCAGAGCCTCAGAAGATTTCTTTGGGCTCAGGGCCTCAAAGAGCCTTAAGAAGTCCTTATATATATGTACAAATTTATGTTAAAATTCTTTGACCAATAAAAGGTGTTAATGACATGAGTGGTATATTATGCAATTAAATTGTGGAATGGCTGTTAAGAACATACCTCTTGTGCCTCTTCCAGTCTGGAATGGTTTCTCGAAAGAAGGTTTCCGAGATTTAAAAACAGGTCCAGATGCCTTGGGACTATATGCGTCTGATAAGGCTTGCCTGGACGCACTTTAGGAAGAAGATTTTTAGCCTGAAACATGGAAAATAAATTAATCAATCTAAACTCCTTTTTATTATTCTGCAATTATGGTAATTAATAGTAATGAAAAGTATATAAAGGGTTTAAATGCCATGATTACATTAACGTTTTGAAAGGAGCGTGATTTAAAATTTCGCTTATAACCTATGAAAATCCTAATTTTATAAAAATAAATTGCGAACAAACTCCTCCTATATAAAAAAAAAATATGAGAACCGGTCCGGACCAAATTTGTAAATTTATGATTAACAAAATACATCATTAAATTATCTAAATGAATTAAAAATGTGATGGTGTAGTTGTAGTTTAATTATCTTTCTTCAGCTTATTAGATTATTTATTTTACAAAAATTATTATACCCATCAATATATAAATTTTAAGTCAATCAAACAATTTTTTATCTATATTTTGTTTAAACATCTTTATTCCTTCTGGTGAATATGTTTAATACTACTGCATAAATTTTTAACACTCTGTGTTTATTTAATTTTACTATCTAGTTTCTTAAAGTAATATGAATATAAGTTCTAAAATTCAATAATATATCGATAAAAATACTGCAATGATTCTATTATAATTTACAAAAATTTTTCAAAATATTTTCTTTTTATGTAAGGTAGAAAATAATTATGCATTTGTAGAAATAGATTTATAAATTAAAGACAAGCACTTTTGTTCTGAAGTTAATCTATTTCTTTAATAAATTTCGTGTAAGGCTGTAAAAACTTGAAAAATTCATTATATTTGTAAACATTAAGTACATTAAACCATTTCAAATGTTTTACTGATAAACTTCAAGCGTTTATAATTAATAAATATAAGACTTATAAATAAATAATGTCAAATATCAGTATGACAAGCTAACTTTTTCAAACAATTGAAGTAAAATTTTAAGTAAGATACTATTTTGGGAATGAGCGTGCCAACTTTGGTCACTTTTTGGCCTAATAACAATTTTATTCTGAGAACTATGGCAAGTGCATCCAGAGGATAGAACCTATGAATCCGAAGCCAGGTGACATACCACTAGACAAAAATGTTTACCCTTCTTCGAAGGCTTTTATTGGCTTATGTAGATACCGCTACCTTATTTCGTCCCATACTATTCTTTCAGCAATTTTCAAGAGAATATGGTGACTTGTTTCATATTGAAAATATCGCCAACTTCTAGTATATTCTTCATTCAAAGCATTTTTTTTGCTAAGATTTAGAGAATTTAATCATTCTTAATGGATTTTATCAATACTTTGAAATGCTACTTACCATCCAAAATGCCTTCTCCGCTTTTTCTGTCATCCCAAGAATGTTATACATTCGGCCTACATTTAAATGCGATCCTAAATCATCAGGCTGAATTCTAAAAGAGAAAAAGTTAGCATTTATATCTTTACTTGTATTAATTACTTACTAATCAAAATGCCATCAATATTTTAATACCTGACTCTGTGTGTTTTGTTCTAACAGTGTCAATAATCTTCCAAATCAGGGTTTTTTCTTATTTATTTGTTTATTCAATTTCTTATAAATTATTTTTCCTGTACATCCCTTTTATTTGTTTCATTTATATTTATTTTAATTCATGTACACGCATCCATCAAATCTTTCTCTAGACCTTTAGAGATTTTAAAAAAAAAAAAAATCAAAAATCTTAGAAGAATTCTAGATTTTAGAATACTCAAATTAAAAAAAAATGGAAAGGTAAAAAACACTATAAGCAGTGATCTATGCTAAATAGAACAAAAATGGTTTTATGGTGGTTAATGGTTAAAAAAGTTACTCAAGCTTGTAACTCGAATAATTTGCATTTTGTGACGTTGCTTGACAGCTATAAAAATTCAACATTTTTAACAATTGCAAATTATGTTTTCTTCTGTTAAGTTAAGAAAAAGCTTTAGAAAAGTGATGTAAAAAAATCTTACCTTACGTCATAAAAAAGAATAGATTCAGATATATGATATCTCAAAATATCACATTTAAATTTCTTACCGCTATTAATATCATATTCATTGTGATTTGATTTGCGCGTCATAACTTTCAAAAACAACAAAACTAAAATAGCATATTTGGATTTATAAAAGCTGTTTATGGTTCAGGATATTTCTCTTAAACAAGTTTATATTATCAAACGCTGTTTAATATTGTTTTTTGAATTAAGAATATGAGTAATTATTCAAAATCTCTCAAATAAAAATGAGAAATATTTTCGTAATTAGTCAAATTTAGCTCTCTTGTTCCAAATCATGTTCCAAAAATGCTCATTCCAATTATTTTAACCTTATCACCTTGTTTATAAAGTTTGGAAATGCGGCAGGAAAATAATTGCTTCATAAATTTTACATATAAGAACACACATTTGAACCACATTTACAAAGTAATAATAAAAAAATATTTTTGTATACACATTTCAGTTCTTTAAATACACCAGTTTGATCATGTTTACTCATCTCTCTCTTGTAGAGAAATTTTGATTATATATATATATATATTTCTGTTTAAAAAGAGGCAAAATCTGAGGTATATTTTTTGTAGATGAGTCCAAAATTCAAATATGCAATATGAGAGATATCAGTGCAGTGAGAAATTTTAAAGCGAGACAAAAGATTTTTTTTTTGTGTGTTTCAGATCTCTTGGATTTTTTTTAAATGCTTCGTTTCATATTTAAGAGAAGAGGAAAGACCAGCAGATTTTTCTGAACATTTGGTGAACTGAGTTTATTCCAAAAACTGTATGAAAGTAAATCATAATAAATCTGCATGTTTTTCAAACAATTAACCTAGCAGAAATAAAATAAAGCCTTGTGATACTCGTAACAAAATATTATTATAAAAACAATCTTAATACAATGTATTTTTTAAAATATATTTTTTGGAGTGATGATTTATATAATTTTTTCAGCCGAGCATTCAATTTTCATCTATCTGTTATGTGGAACAAAAAGTTTGGAGTAGTCGAAAAGGTATAAAAAGAGACAAAACAATTGAGAACACAGAATGGGTTTATTGCATAATGCTTTTTAAACATCTGTTTCTTAACTGCCATGTGACATCTACCACCTTCATGCTTTATTTGCAGCTGACAGCATCTCCCGCCTTACAAAACGGGATAAAATGTTTTCCTATTTCTGGCTACCCGCGTAATACCCCTCGCAATTAAGATCTGCAGCTGTTAATACGTGAGGGTGATTACATTTGTTTGATGAGCTAAAACCACTTTGCGCATGGTTCAGAGCAACAATTATGCGTATTCTTTTGACCTCTAAGCACATCTGCATGCTTCAAGGACATATAAAACGTTGCTCTATGAGCAGCTGAAAATTTAGAAAATCTTTTCAAAAGGGGTTATCCTAATTTGGAAACTACCATACATTCTTCACAGAATGAGTCTTTTATACTGATCAAGAACAGATACAGATTGATGAATATATCTTAAATAAAGAATCGTGGTTTTTCAATGTTAATTGCAATCAAAGTTTCAAAATTTTTTAAGAAAACCCATAATTTTCAATATATTTATATTTTGCTTCCAAATTTAGTTATTTTATCTTATTACATTTTTCTTGCATATAGTTTTATATAAATATCAGTAGCTAGCTAGACTTTTGTTGTTCTGAATTCTAGACGACGAATATTTACATATGAGTTTCCTTTAAAAATTCTTTGAAGAAAAAATTTAATCATTTTTGTTAGGTCGGCAACGACACCAACTCCCTTAACTAATAAATATATTGCTTCCTTCCCTGATACGCATATACTCACCAGCATTCAAAATGAGGAGAGTTTCTATTTTTGGTTAATTATCTTCAAAAGACTAGAGAGACTTTAATAAAATTAAATACGCATATTAGTTGTTTTGTTAAAGTAGGAAAAAGTACCATACAAATATTATGACACACGTTCAATGATTGTATATATGGCTGAACAGTGCAGGAAAGTCTTTAGCAAATATTACAAGATGAAATAAGAAAACGGGTGGATATAGAGTATGCTCCCCTCTTGCACAGTTATGTTATGTCTCACAACATGAATTCACGTTTGAAATAAGACAGTTTATATATATGAATCTCTGTCTCAAAAGGTCTCATACTTTAAGCAACGCTTTTGTTTTCGATTGGTTGACAGGTCGCTAGGAGTATCTTAAATATGCTTCGTAGTGTTAAGATCTGGGCATCTAGTGGCATTTGGTGAATATATCCCCGCTTTCTATAAATTCATCAGCCACATGAGTACTATGTGACTGAGCTCTGTCATTGATCAAAATGAGATCATGGACGATTACACGTCTGTAAAAGCGAATAGAAGTCTTCAAGGATTATTCCTTATACTTTACAGGATTCAGAATCTCAATAAAAAACACGGAGGTTTGTATTTCGTTCAATACATGATGCTTCCTGAGATCATCAAACTTTTGGTATTACAACGGTTTCTACCTAGTTTTTGGAGGAAATGTAACAGGTGTTCCGTTCCTTCCAGATGAAAGTACATCAAGAATCAACGGTTCTGCTTTATCTATCTCGTGAATAAATAGAATAGTAGCCCCAATGATGTCTGTTTTGATATTGATATTCTCCACATCAGCGTTTTTTGCAACGTTTTTTTGGCCCTCGTACCCATAAAGTTATTGAAAAAGTTTAGCCGACTGGTGTTTTCTTAATTATAAAAAACTTTACTGGGTATAAAAGAGTTACTGCATAAGAGTTAATAGTAAGATTTTTATTTTCATTTACAACAATAATATTTAAATGTAAAGATAAATAATAATTGTAATTATTGCATATAAATAGATAAACTCCTCAGAAAAATCACTGAAAAATAAAATTACATTACAGTAATTACAATAAAAAATCATCGAGGGATTACCGTAAAAAATATTGCTCTAAATTTTATTAATATTACTAACCGTTACCAATCCACTTTACTGGGTATTTCATGATGCTATATTGTTGCATACTATTTTTAAGGTATCGATATCTAAGTCTTAGTATTAAGCTTTCGATTGTATTAAAAGCAGTTTTATAACTCTCACCTCTTGATTTAAAAAAACACAGGATTGTGTGTGTGTGTATTTCTAAAACAGAAGTATATTTATTTCTTACTCCCTTGCACCTTCCTAGGAATAGACTTCCACAAAACTCGGTTTCAATGAATCTCTAATCCACGAAAGAAACATACTTGCCAAATGGCAAGTTAATAGATTTAATAGTTTTGGAGATCTTGTGATGAACGAGTGATACAGTCACTTTTCTCCTATATACGAGGGTAACTCTGAAATTTTTGAGATGTGTACAGACCAGAAGTTACAGAACAAAATTAACGGTGATCCCCGAGGCGCAAGAACGAATGAAGCCCAGAAATTGTTACGTGAGCTTGGGAACCATTTTCCTCTACGTCACAAAGCCTACGCGTGGTGTATTTAATCTTCGTGAAAAATATACATCATTTTTTTAGAAGCATTGGTTTTCTCTTTCGTTCAGTACTCATCAAAACATTCAAATGAATATACATTTTTAAAAATTTTTTGTAATACATGGGTAAAATTACAAATATTACATTTTTGTAATATATGTAAATATAGGGTGTCCGAGTTTAAAGTATTCAAAATATTTATCGCTTATTATTACGGAAAAAACCATCAGAATGTAACAAACTCTTCGTCCGTGGATTGGAAAATCCTCCGAGATTTTTTGGGCGCGCCTGATTCGGCAATCGTAGACAATAAACTTGTTACACACTGACTTCATTAGTAAAGATGCGGACACCACAGAAAAAGGTGCAGAGCGTACTTTGACTAACGAAATTTAAACGTCACGCTTATACAACGACGTATTCGAACAGAATAGACTGTCGTTACTGGCTAGCCTAATAGACTTATCAGAACTCCTACAAATTGAATCCCGCCACGATCAACAGTGTCTTCTATCACTAAAACTTAAGGATAATTGCCTGTTTAAGATACCAAAGTTCCCGTCTCCTTTAAAGTTATTTCCCATTGGTGAGTAGATTTTGATGTCGAAGGATCGACATTCCATGTTGTTCGAACACTGTACACGCGTGACTGATTTAAATTCCGTTAACCAAAGTACACCCTGCACTTTTTGTTGCGGCATCCACATCTTTACTAATGAAGTCAGTGTAAGCCTGCGATTGCCGAATAATGCGCACACGTGCGGACGATCGAACTAGACGCAAAAAATCTCGGAGGGTTTTCCATTCCACAGATGAACAACTTATTACACTCTGATGGTTATTTTCGTAATAATAAGCCATAACTTTTGGATACTTTAAGCCCGGACACCCTGTATATGTAATCCTTAACAGTATAGTAGATTATCTCTAACTTAAAAGTTTAAAGCAGAACAATAAGCAAGAAATTTACATTATGAATGGTTCACATATGGAATGATTTTCTATTTCAATGCCATTTTCTATTCAATGCATCTCTCTTGACAGGGTCTTAAAAAAATTACTATGGTATTGAACTCCTCAAGACATCACGTGATATTTAATTCATTTTATTTACTTGCTTAATGGAAAATACAATTTCAACAGAAATCTCGTTTTTAAAAAAGTGCAGCGATGTTAAATTTTGTGATGAGCTAACGCAATATTGCATCAGCCATTGGATCCGACAAACCAGACCACTAAGAGCAAAAAATAAATGTGAGCAAACAACGCCCACAAAATGTCCATGATTGTAGTATATAAGCTGATATTCTTCGAAATAAAAAAAAAAGCTTTTGTTCATCAGAAGCTTTGCGAGTCTCTTAGTGCTGATAGTATGTATAAATGTATTCGCTTGTTTGTATAATGTGCCATCAAGAATCATCCGAACATAAATTCATGTTTGTAATCAACAACATATCAAGAAGTAAATATATCACAAGGTTAAATTTCAACAAACCTTAAGCGTTTTAAAATAAAACGTGTAATATATTCATATAACTTAATTGTTTCCAAAATTTCAAATATCTTTTTTAATCTTTAATAATCTTAAATATTCTCGTATACATATACAAATTACTGATAGATCATAGCATGTGTTGAGTAGTAGATTTATTACATTATTTTTAGCTTCTTATGTTTGAGATTGAGTGAGGGATTATTAACATCACGCTAAAAGCTACATGAGGACTATTGTAGATGGACATCATATTTTTGAGCCGCGGTCAAGTGACGAGAACGACACCTGAATTGGTTAACCCACTCTCCTAATTTCCACAGCACAGAATAACGCGAGGACATTAAAGCTCGATAGATTTAACGTGCATCAGTCCACGGCGGGTCTTCAGTGTCATTGGGGCTTGAACTCATAACACTTCATGACCCCAAAGCTACCGCTGCCTCTTATTTCGCATTCTTTATTAAATTTTAATATTCCGATACCATCACTTATATTGAATTAATTAAAAGCTTATTTATTTTTATATAACTGAAAAATAACTGATAACTAATGAAAATTTTACAAGATAAAAAACAAGTCTGTTACTGGTAAAAGCATATTTAAATAATTAAAATGTGTTCCAAATATTTTAAACTTAGTATACTCTATTAAAGCATTAGTAGAAAGAATATGTACTATTATCTAAACAAGTTTATCGAATTATTTAAAGTGAACTACAGATATAATTTTATGATGTTATAAAGAGAAAGTTATAATTTTATGTGTTTGCTAATTATAATTAATTTGAAAAAATTAATTTTATACTCAGAAAATCGTTTATTGTTAAAAAGATGAGAATATGAATGAGAAGATATATGAATTTTCAAACTGTAACGTAATATTGAGAATGGTATAAATAAATAGAAGGAAACAAAGCAATAAATAGAAAATACAGATAATGTCTATGAAATAAAAATATTAGAAAAAAATATACAAAAATATAAAAAAAAATGATTATATAATTCATAATAATTAATAATAACCACGCAGTTCCTTTTTGAATATCATTTATCACAGAAATATTTTCTAATTTAATTCAAAGTTTAGTAATTTTTTATTCTTAAAATTATTCAAATTATATTAATATTTTCACTTAACATTAAAGTTGTTCACAATTAAAATATTAAAAAAGAATAATAATAATACACGAGGAATGTGCAGACAAAGGAATACGCAATGGTGATATTTGGGGGCTCAAACCCATCATATACACCTAGATATTTTTAATTTTTAACAAAGAGAATAGATTTGTCACATTCCTGTATTGGTTTCTTAGATGAAAACTCCTTCCACAAAGGTAATTTGGCTACGCCACTCTGAGCAGGTAAAATTTAGGCCTTTAACAAACGGAGAAAAAGAGAGTAATAAGCATTTAATTACAAATGAGATCATTCGGAAGGTGTTATTAATTTTGAGTTATTTATAACAGAATTATTTATTCTTTAATTTTTTTTCCATTTAAAAACTGAATTATTTCCTTCTCAATCATCGAAAAACATAGCTTTCTTACTCAAGTTATAGTTTTACGTAATGCACAATAGATGGCAGCACGACATTACATTTTTAATTAGAGCTCTTGTACAACGCGCGCGTAGAGAGAAATCTTACACAAAATTTACTTAAAAAACTTTGATTTGAAAACAATGCGAGGGTGCAAGTTTTTAGATAAAATTCATTGAATAAATCATTTCTTTAAGTCAATAAGAGAAAAAATGACATGTAAGACAAGTGAGTAGAAAAGTTTAGAAAAAGATATGAGTAATAAAAATTGTGTTATTTGTAACAACATATTAATGCACACAAGTTTCATTTATCATTGAATTTAAGAAAGTATTTATAAAATATGTTTAATTTTATACAAAGTTACTAAAATGATGATAAAAACTATTACTTTTTAAACATTTCACATCACAAATCTATTATCCATACCTCATACCTAATAGTCGAACAATTTTACAAAAAATAAAAAAATATCCCGGAATTTTTGTCCCACTATATAAATGCTCCTTCATATAAAGTGTTCAACAGTTGAAAAACAATTTTTCAATGGATTAATAAAGAATTATGTTGCGCGAAATTTTTTTCGTTATAAAAATAGAGTTTTGTAACGAAGCGTAATTGTTAACTCGGTTTTACAGATTCAGGGAAATCGTCAGACCTGTAATTTTCTATTAAGTACTTTTTCACATAATTTTTTGATGGGAAAAAGTGATGTATCTAATAAAAAGCTATAATATATTTCCGTTAAGTGATGAACTAGGTTAAAATTCCAGAAAAACTGGATTTCAATTTCATATGTTAATCTTTCATTTAAATTCCCAATATAAATTGCAATGATGCATAAAACCCGAGACACCATAAACCAAATGAATAAATAAAATTGGATTTTGTTTTCATTGAAAAATTTTTCATTCAAACATCCCAAAAATTGCAATAATAAAGCACGTGACTTCATGAACCAAATAAATAAATAAATCAATTAAAATCAGCAAACTAATTTTATTTAATTCTTTATAATTTGATAAATATTTTATATTATTTGTCAAATGTGAGGGCTGGATTATTTTTTCTTAAAAAAATTATTACTCTTTTGTACATTATGCTTTAAAACCGGGTTGAGCATTAAGTCGATCGCGATCGACCGGTGAACCGCCAAGACATTTTGGGGTGACTGCCTTCACGTAATATCTTAGACATGCATACTTGAAGAAACACAGGTGGTTATCAAAATACTGGAAACACCCGTGAATAAAAGAAATATAGGTTTTTGAATGTACTTCGTAAGCATTAAAGTATAATAATAGCTACCAGATTTTTTTACAAATATAAATGCATATATTCTGGTAGTATTCGGTAGCTAAGTCAAATTGCGGGAGCCCGTCTAGCTGGAGCAAGTGTGACCGAATCATCCCAGTTTTTAATGGTTTCTTGAGGTATGGTGTCTAAAGTCATGACTGATTACACATTGCAAGACAAGCTCGGCAAAGCAAAATAATGGAAAGAGAAATATATTAAATATTCTTTTTATTACTCTTGAGAAACACAAGATTTTTCTCCTTCTAAAGGACGCAATTTTAAAAGAATAATTTTTGGAATCTAATGGGCGAAGTAAAGTATCCTAATTTTAAAAAGCTTTAATTCATTTAACATCGTTTTTTTAGCCCTACCTACCTGAGTGAATCTATATATTCAACGTTGGATATAATTAAAACAATCTATCATTCCCATTTCATAGACGACCACTTAGAAATCATTGCAAGATTAACTGTAAGTAATTATATACGGAGATATTCAAGATTAGTACGGATAATATGCAAACTAAGTCTTCTGCTGAGACCTTAACTACGAGAACTAACTTTAAAAGAAAATTATTTATTTTTTGATGTATTTTGAATTGTTTAGTAATAAATGCATCATCTGATAATATTAAATTTTTGGGTTTACTTATCATGTTTGTATTTAGAGTTTTTTTTTTTAAACGCAGTTTTAAAAGTGTAAGTTTTTTATTGTAGTTATGTAGGCAAGTACATATTCTGTATTTATCATCGTTATAATACAAATATTATTGAGCTTTTTTTTCACTTATCATACCTACGCTCCAGAGTGGACCGCAACACTTTGGAAAAATTAGAAGTAGACCGTGTCGTGTAAAAGTCTGCCCACCCCTGCTTTAAAACAACAAATGTAAAATTATAAATTAGGAGAGAGAGAGAGAAAAATAACTTCATTCACACTCATTCACTCAACCGAAAATAGTAAAAATTGTCAATAAGAAATTAAAAAGTTAGCGCCATCTATTGATTTAAAGAGAAACTAAAATTAATGCGATATATTTCTTTCAAGTGATAACTTATGGACTAAATTCATGTGACGTCATAATCACATGATAATTTTAAACCACGTGTTTTTAGCCAATCAAGTTCAAAAACACATGTGACATCATAGTCACGATAAATGCATTTATCTATTTTCAGCAAATCAGTTCATGCACTTCATTGTTGCCAATTACGCTTTTTACAGAAACTTTTTTTTAAAAAATTAATATTTGTCACTTTATTTAAAAGTACATGTGTATAAAACAAGACTTTTTTCCCTTTAATCTTAAAATCTTTTTGCAGAAATTTCTTTTTATAACTCTTGAGTATCTTTACCCAACTATGCAATTTGAAATTTTACCTAAGTTTTACAAATAGAATAAAAGTACGAGCTAATTTACTGTCCGTTTTGAATTCAATGTAGAACACGTGCTTATATTATTATGTGACCGTTATGAATTTAGTCATTGCTCTCTCTAATTTATATTACAAGTACATATATTTTTTCACAGTTAAGCCACCAATGAATCTCCTTTGTAAAATTAGTGATGCGTGATACGTTTGCTTATAATGATTAGTCTAATTATATGAAATATGTATATATTTGCAACACGTTTTCGATAAATTTAATGACGCAAATTAGTTCTTCAAGAAAATTGACAGGAGTGCTCATGTTCTATTTAATATTTAAAGTATTTTTTAATGTTTGGAGACCTACTTTTCTCGAGTATAGTTAAAGGCATTATTAGAGAGTGTGAATATATTAAAATTACTTTTTTTAAAATACCAATGTATACAAATTGTTATTCTTGTATGAAAGTTTAATATATTAAATTTAAATGAATCTCTTTCATAGTTTATAATATTTAAAAACAATTCATAAACTATTCTTTGCAATTCTATAGCTGAAAATTCAGCTTTATTTAAGTTTTCTTATGTTGGTAGGTGCATATATTCTGGATAAAATATAATATTAAGAATAAGTTCCTTAATTTTGCTAAAAGTAAGGAATCATTAATACAAAGACTTGATTTGATAGTTAATTAACATCGCAATTTGAAGCAGAGCAAGGATTGTCGACATTAATACAACTATGTAAATATTAATACATAAATAAGCAATATAGTTTTTTTCATAAAAGTGTAAGTATAAATTAGCCAGATATTTAATGTTAAATGCACCTTGAGGTAAGTCTATAACAGTTTTGTAATAATTTTTACTACAATTGCTGAAATTTTTTAGCAAAATTAATTTAACAAAATTAAAAAATCTTTCAAAGCTTTATCTCATTACATAGATTATATTTTTTATGCATATATAAAAGGACTTCTAACGCATCTTTAACATACATTGAATAGGAAAGGTCCTTAAAATTATAACAATAAATAGAGGTCATGCATTCCAAAATATACTTATTGTTAATAATAATAGTGAAATTCTTAAGGATATTTATGAAAACTTATAATTTGCATTTTGTGAAACTTTTGTATATTTAGTTAAATACTTTAAAACCCTTTGTAACACTGGAATAAAATCGGAATTTCGTAAAATTTGGGTATAAAAGTTATGAGTGTATTCCAAATATATAAAATGGTTTTCTCAAAATATTTTTTAATAAAAAACAGAAAGATGGTTTAATATTTCTTTATCATCATATATTGACTTAGTAAAAACACGATGGTGAAAATGCTCATTCAGAGAATTTATATTTGTAATATTTACTTGTAATTGTATAAATATCAGTACCTTACTACACAAACCACAGCAAGCTTTCTGATTGATCCCAAAGATCTTTAAACTTAACTTCCTACTTTCCTTACCAAATAATTGAAGTTAGTTTCTTCTTTTAGTAAACTGAATTTGAATACAAAAAAAGCTCCATCTGATAGCCCACATTCAGCAGCAATATTCATTATAAAATACGTTTTACATCTTTTACAATTTTGTTCTTTATTTCTAAATTATATTTGAAATTATAATTCTATAACTGAACAGCAGCTCATGAAGGCCAAGGCCTACTGTGCCCATCTCAGTATACGTGACCCTTGGCGCTGAGAGGATGTCCTGATCAGGCGGCCAGTCTGAAGCGAAGTCCCAGTGTTTAGTCCCCAAGCAAGCTTGGTACTCATTTATAGACCAACAGAAGGGATGAAAGGTTGAGTCGACCTTGCCCAGCCCGGGATTTGAAACCCGGACCTGTGGCGTGGAAGAGCGATACACTACCACTCAGCCTTTGGGCTTCAAATCTATAACTAGCACATCTAAAAAATTTGGAAACCTTTTATCTTACACTATATTTGAATTTCTTGAAATTCAATGTGCCAGTAATGTTTAGTAGCTTATTTTTTGTATAGATTTAATTTGATTTTAATTTACATCGCACTATAAAGCAACACGAGGGCTATTGGTAATGAACCTCGTAATTTTGAGCCACAAACCAATTGACGAGAATGATACACTTAAGATTACACCCTCCTCTCCAAACTTCCGCACCATGGCAATGGGATGATTTGGTGCCTCGACAAATTTTATATAACCTGCATCAAACTCTCACACATCAAGTATTTAGCCGAAGTGTACATCGATCACTTGACCCGACAACGCCAACCGCAACCATGACCACGGGACTACTGGAGCCATTTTTTTTTTTGAGAAAACTTTCTGCAGTATGATTTGGAAAGTACGGGGACGTGTGTATATTTTACCGTTGAAGTGTATAATTCAGTTATTTCACAGAATAACTAGGTATTTCATGAAATAACTAGACAAGTCAGTTGAAGTACACAACAGATGAAAAATTTCATGCCTTACCTGTATTTCATGAAATAACTAGACATTTGAAGTACCTATATAATAGGTGAAAACTTTCATACCTTATCTAGTTATGCTATGAAATAACTAGGTATTTCATCAAATAACTAAGGATATACCGTTGAATTGAAAAATAAACAATTTCAAAGCTATTTTAAGAATTAATTGATAATAAATAGCTGAAATCTCTCGAAAAATACATTTCGTCTCTTTTGCGGATGAATAATTGATAAATAATAAGGGAAAGCAGGTAATATAATTTATTATTGCTAACATTAGTTAAACAAAAGGGGGGGGGGAATATGCAGCAAAAGAAGATTATATTTAAATATTATCAACCAAAATACATGCTGGGACGAAAAACTGTTGCTTCATAAAAACATTGTGTAACCTTTTTTAATCAAAAAAGTAAGCGAATATTAATTTAAATTTTATGAGATACTTTTATTTTACTTTTCATTATTTATTAGAGCAAGGATTACTTATTATTTTTGAAACAAACCCACTTTTTACCATTACACATTTTTTTTACACGAGCACTTTTTAAATCCTTGTTCAGTACCGCAACTTCGAGCTGTTGCAACAGATCCAAGCGGTGTGTGAATATTTGAAACTTCTTCAATAAAAATTAATTCTCGCTGACATATACTGAACTGATATCTAGAGAACAATTGTTTTATTCGGCCATCTCTAGTTCTTATTCGGAAAAATCCCTCCTAAAGCAGCTAGAGCCGGTTCAAAGAATTTTCGAGTGCCGTATTTCATACTTCAACGACCAAGTAATCGTTATTCTAAAGAATACCTTGCTAAATCGTAGAATTCAATAATTTTATGTACTTTAACTGACTTGCCTAGTTATTTCATGAAATACCTAGTTATTCTATGAAATAAAGGATTTCACACTTTAACAGTAATATACATATGTATGTGTAAATTTTTATAAAGTTTGAAAGAGATTTCCACGTATATCTTCTTTATCCAATTTTTGAATCTATAGAATGAATTTTAAACACAAAAGCATTTAAGTTTTTATCAATCAATATAGGACTGTTCCCAATAACCATTATTACTGTGGTGGAATTTTATTAAAAATTGGAAATCTTTAAATACTTTAAAAGTTTATCCTAAAAGAACTGTTTTTTTTTGTGTGCTGAAAAAGCTTTTATTATAATTCAAGCAAAAAATGTGTTTACAAAATTAAGTGTTGAAAAACATGTTTACGAATTTTTTTCATTGACTTTCATAACTAAGTCCCGGCTTAGTTGTGAAACCTGAGTAAAAATAAAATCAATATCTTCAGAAAACTGTTAATGGAGTCCATGAGTGAAGAAAAAACTGTTTGTTAGCGATTATTTAGTTTTATTTTGTGCGAAGGGAAATTTGTTTATACATCCGAAGGCACTGTGAATAAGTAAGATATATGAGTATTTCTTTCTTTTTTTAAAGATGTACGAATAACACAAACAGTGCTTTTTTGAAGTCGTAAATTTAAAGCGTAGAACTGAATATTTTACTTTTACTTTTGCGATGTAAGAATTAAATATAAAATCATGCTCACACACACGTACGTATTAGGGCGCATTTAGCAGTTTATTTTCATTTAAAGAACCTTAAAAGTGTAAAAAGAATTATCAACTGGAGCATAAAAAGTTTCCTTCATTATAAAAATGCTATGAATTTTCGAATGTGATTTATAACTTCTAAGTTTGTGATGTAAGGATAATGCACATAAAACATATTAAAAAAATTTCATAGTTCTTACATTAATATGGTATTCTTACGGCGATTGAGGTCTAAGATTAAAAATCATCTTTGACGTTCGATTGCGGGCAAAATTTGGGAGCGTTAGTTGACGGTCATTATACCGAACTAGCGGACGGTGTTGTCAAGTTTCAGGATCGAATGTTGTTATCACTGAAGACCTGCCTCGTTGAGGGTCTGTTACAGGTTCTGAGTCCCCCCGTTAGCATGGTGTGGAAGTTTGGAGTGGGGATGTGAACTCAAGTGTAGTCCTTGTCGTTTGACCGTAGTTCAGAATTACGAAGTCCTTCACAAAAGGTGTCATGTTGCTTGTAGTACTGAATGTTTATTATAATAAATTACAGTTTAAAAATTTAAAAAACACCCCTTTATATATAGTTAATCAAATTAAGTTGTAACTTAATCTTTTCATCGCTAAATCTGGAAGTTGGATCTGAAATTAGTCACCAGATGCGGGATGGGATTTGAAAATGAGAAATCATTAATCCTGATAATCCTGATCAGTACAATGGAAAAAAATATTAAATTATTGTATTTTTCATTTGTCCTGGACAAGAGAGAAAAAATTCGAATTAATCTGATCTTTTAAAGTGGATAAAACTTGAGTTCAAAGATTCCGTTAGTGAAACTTATAAAAGGGTGTTAAAAAATAAACTTCACGAGATAATTAAGGACATATTTCGTAAATAAGAGTCTCGTTCTGAAGATGTAGAAGACACTTCCCCTATTTTATTCATTTTCTAAATTTCACTTCACTACACTGGAAGATATGCGACCAATAGAGTAATAATAATAATAATAATAAATACAAATGGAGGCGATTTAATGCTTATATAACCAAATGATTCCTTTTTAAATAGAAGTAGATGCATGCGATATTTTTTCCGCCATGTAACTTGTCATTACTCTGATAATTTAATTTGCAATAGTGTAGTTTTCGGCTACATTCATCAATCCAGGAGAAAGTATTTGATGCTTAAATGTGTTACCAATTTAGAAAAAATGTAGTCATTCAAAGAGCATATTTTGTGGCAAAATATCAATGTTGACCAAAACATTGATGGACTAATTAAATGTTGCCAAAGATTGACAATATTCACCTTTTTCTATTCAATTAAAATGAATTGTAATTATAGTTTAAAAAACAAAACTATATACGGTATAATTCATAATGAGACGCGAAATAAAGCATATAGTTCATTCAAACAAAGCAATGGTGATGGTTATCGAACTTAGGATACAAAATTCTTTAGATATAATTTGAATAATAAGCAGCAGTAGTATTATATATAACTTAAGTAATTTTTATAAAAAATACCTTGTGTGTGTGGCAGATATTTTTATATTATATATGCTTTTGTGTTTAGTAATTATTAGGAAATTATCCACGGAGTTTTTACGCAAAACTCTGTAGTCAAAGAGGGTCCTAAACATTTATTGATGGGCACATAAATAAAAAAAAGTGAAGGTAAAAGAAAAGAGAGGAGAGAATTCTATTTTAAGAATGTGAAGTAACCATTGAAATCGTCCTTAGTTAGTTATTATAAAATAACTAAACAGAAAAAATTGTAAAACTATGTTTCTGTACAAAAATAAACTTTATGAGGATGTCCTCAGTACAAGCTCTTTTACAAAATAAGCCCCATTTAGGATGTCAATAAAACAAGCGCCAGACATTCCTAAAGAATCAGATACAACGCGCACGAATACATTTGACAATGAACGAAAATGGCTGCGTCCATTGCAATACGTCGTATATTGCAACGGACGATTAACATTTAAATGAGTAATAAATTTGAAGGGAATAATGTATTAATCCTCAAATAATATTAAGAATGAAAGAGAAATTACATCGGATGCACATGAAAAGAAGCAACAACCCCTGGAACATCCTAAGGTACGGGTACTCAACCTTTTTTCCGCCAGGCCACAAACATGTGACATCTATTTCACACGTGTCGCAACATGGGAATTAATGGGAAGGGAGGGGGAGTTTTAAGACAAAAATATTTAAAATGTGAAAAAACGATCAAAAAATATTAAAACTCTTTCATTTTTGGATTTTTTTTAATATTTAACTCTCTACCAAACACCCTAAAAATCGGTTTTACTCATTTTTTACTGAGTTATAGTGCAGTTTTGATTTCCTTTCATTTATGACCAAAAGCCATTTGTTTACATTCTACTATACAAGAAAGGATGCCATGAACTTTGATAACTTGTTTTTTTCTTTTGACAAAGCCCCATTTATTTTTATTACTAACATGAATTTATCAAATGCACAGGATGGTAGCAAAGAGTATTTGCTGAATTCTAGACTGAAATCAGTATTATTTGCTTAAAATTAGTCAGACTTGCTCGTGCATTTTTGTTTTAAATTTATTTAAATAATTTATTTGATTTTTTAAAAACAAGTAATTATTTTCAGAATGAAAGATCATTTTATATTTTAATAGATAATAAATTAAAAAATTTATTTTTGAAAAATAAATTTTGAAATTAAAGTCTTTAAAGTCCTTAAAGTAATTAAAGATTTTTGAAAAATAAAAGTCCTTACACTAAAAAGTAAAAGATGTTATCTGAAAAAACAATTGAATTTTCTTGTGCAAAGGGCCACTCAGAGAAACCCAGTGGACCACATGTGGCCTACGGGCCGCAGGTTGAGTATCGCTGTCCTAAGGTGTTCATTGGATATAACAAAAGAATCCCGGAAAGTTTCAGAGGTAAAAATCTTGCAGCTTTTTGCAAAGAGAAGTTGGATTTTTGAATGATCTGAAAATGGAGATCAAAGAACGATATCCTTAGTCAACAGGTGTGTGAGGAAAGTTAAGAAGCGTATGTGGGGATCAGGGAATCTTGGCAATCTTTATTTCTCGATTTGGAAGACAATGATGAATGGAGAGAGAATAGATGGCTGATATCAAAGCATCTGTACTTACAGCGGCACTACTGTTGAGCATCGTCAAAATAATTCAAAGCATCACAACACTGACTGAATGGCATTTTTCAACCATATGAAAAGTGGGATGTGTCTTCATAAGGAGGCTTCAGAAGAGACATGGTTATGTTAGAATAAATGTAAATTTTTGATCATGAAAAATAAGATATTCACTGGAAAAAGTTAGATGAGGGAGAGTTAATATGTAACCGTGAGTCTAGTTTCCAGGAAAGATGGTAATTATTTTTTAGTTTAGTATATATATATATATAAAAGCGTATGTCTAGCATATATATATATATGCTATACATATGCTTATTTAATTCTTGTACAATATACTTCTCCATCATTTTTTATAGTTATGTTTCTTGAAATCTGGTTTGTATCTTCTAGCTTTGTTAGTGGTATAATTTAGTATTATCGTTTTATTATACTGTATATTTTTTTCCTTTTATGATAGTATATATATATATATATATATATACCAAACTTTCAGTCCTTATGCTAATGATTCGATATTGTGAAACGAGTCGGATTTAAAACTGAAATAAAGTTGGAAATCCAATTAAAGTTTCTCTAATTTTTTTTAAAAATAAATTTTTAAGATAATAAAAAATTAACGAATTGAAAGGTAAACAAGAAAAAAAAAGGATTACTTACTCTACTGCTTTTAAAAACAACTTCAATGCATCGTCGTTTTTCCCTTCAGCTTCCATAACGTGTCCTAAGTTATTGTACAATTTGGCATTATTTTTAGTAATTCGTAATCCGGATCGGAATAGAGTTTCTTCATTTTTCCTGAAATAATTGACAAATTAGAGAATGACATCCATCCTTTTTTCCCCCTTAAATTTTAAAAATTCGTCAAAAAAAAAAATCTTTGAAAACTAATTTTTTGGAGAACTTTTTATTTTAAATAAAACTCACCAATCGAAATTTCGTGTAATGGTTTTCATAACGTTAAGGCACAGTAGTATCACAATACACATCTTTAGAAAAAATCTATATCTCCTGAAAAAAAAATGAAACTATTAAAAAATACATATACATAGAGAACTATTTGTTGATGGATATGAGAAAGACAGTTCAAAATGCAAATGCACGTGGGAGACAAATAATCTGTAATTAATGGGGACACACTACACACAAGAGGCTTGTAATCGAGAGGGCTCGAGTTCGAATCCCGAATAAGGCACGGATGTATCTTCGAGAAAAGAAGTCGGACGTTTGCCTAAAATGAAATCCGGTCTCGAATGGAAAACAGCGCACCCCTTCTGTTCTATGCTGGCATCATTGTTTATAATAAAGTCTAGATTATCTCTTCTGTGATTGCATTGTATGTGTCTGTTCATTGCATTGTATGTTTCTCTCTCTCGTCTTTCATATGTATCCCAGAATGAAACGCACGACAACAACAATACTACACAAGAAATTTGTGGCGGTATCTAAGTAAGCCAGTAACAACTTCCGGAAAGGTATGGTCACTTCTGTCTAGTGGTCATGTTACTGGGCTACGAATCAGGAGGTACCGAGTTCTTATCTTCCACAAAATTCATCCACGGTCTTTTGTTATATTATAACTAATAATAGCTCGGAATTTTGTTCCTGTAATTTAGTACTACGACATGAAATATTTATATTAAAATATATTTCAATTCCTTATGAGACGTATACATTAATGAAAATTAATAATTTTTTAATCTGCTGGAAGCGGAGAATGGGGTGTTACCTCAAGTGTCGACCTTGTCCTATGACCATGTTTTGAAATTGCGTGGCGTATTGGCAACGGATGATAAACTTTTATATTGGGTAGAAAAAACAACAACAACAACAACAACAACAACAAAAAAAAAAGAAGTAACGTTTGAGGAAAAAATATTTTGTTTTAAAAATGATTTACGAAATGCTTTGTGATGAAGAATATCAATGAAGCAAGAGGGAGCCTCTACTGTTAAATTAAAGTAAGAAATAACTACAGAGTGTCCGGGCTTAAGGTATCCAGAAGTTATGGGTAATTATTATGGAACTACCCATCAGAATGTAATAAACTGCTCATCCATGGATTGGAAACCCTTCCAAAATTTTTGGGTCTAGTCCGATTGGCCGCACATGCGCGCATTATTTGGCAATCGCAGACGATAAATTTGCTTCACTGACTTTCATTAGTAAAGATTTAAATTCCTTTTACCGAAGTACGCACTGCACCTTTTGCTGTGGCTTCCACATCTTTACTAATGAAAGTCAGTGTCACAAGAAATTTATCGTCTGCGATTACTGAATAATGCACGCACGTGCGGCCGATCGGACTAGACCCGAAAAATTCTCGGAGTGTTTTCCAATCCACGGATGAACAGTTTATTACATTCTGATGCGAAGTTCCGAAAAAATAAACTATAACTTTTAGATGCTTTAAGCCCGGACACCCTGTATTTTATAAGCTTTTTAGAACATTGATTATCAAAATCATGTTTTATAAACACCAATGATATTTTCTTTAGTAATTTCATTTTAAAACCTTCACGATCAAAGAGCTGTTCCTCTCAATTTTACTTCGAAACTCTAGGAAAAATAAAGCATTTTTCATAAGTTTTATTGTTTAATTCATTATTATGATTTCAGTTTTAGGTCTTTAATTTAATTCAGGTGACTCACACTTGTGTGTTAAGTGTTATATAAGTATCGATGAAAATTTTGAGTAAATATCATTAATACATTTTAAAAGAGCTTTATAAACACTCCAAGTAGGAAGCGATTCATTTTTATGAAATCAACTCAAGCTACTCTCTGAATCACTTTCATTAAAATTTCTGAAAATACTCAAGCAATTCTAAAAATTCCAACAAGTGTTACTCGAAAGATTTATCTTAACATGAAGTTTATTAATGCTTTACTTACAAAATAAATAGAGCATTCGATAATTTTGGCAAAAAAAGTTGTTTTCTACGCCTTGCATTATTTAATAATCATCAGAATAAATAAAAACTACAGATCGTAAGCAACACAGATCTTTAAGAGAAAATATAAAAATTAAGTGTTTTGAGAAAGGTAAAATCTATCCGCTAGTCGTCAGCGACGATGTATAGTATGTTTACATTTCCCAATTAAATTAAATATGCCAAAAGCAAATGGGAGATTTCTTTTATTTCGAACGAGCTCGAGCACTTAAGAGAGGAAATTACATTATATAAATAAACTCTAATTTCGCGTAAATGGAATTAAGTTTTAATTTTTATTCTCTTTTTTAATATCCACGTGAAGTAAAATTAGCCTTTTCTAATGTTTAATCAAAATACTAGGTCTTTTGTTCTGTAGCGAATGGAATTCTGTTTTCAACGAAGTTGAAGTTTCAATTAGAAAGAAGGAGATGAAACAGAAGCAGAGAGAAGATTTTATTTGCCTTTTAATTCTGTTAGAGTCGGTTCATATTTGTTTTCAATTAATTCCCCCCGCTATGGAATTTTTAATAAACCGCGGTTTAATTTCGAATCTTTTTCGGTGAGGTACTCACAGCTCTCTTCTATCGTTTTGAACAACTGAGTTTTAAGATACAATGTCGTCAAAGATAATTTGAATAGAATTGAGTAGTGTTAAATGGTATGAAAACCGAATAAATTTTAATGAACGTTTCAAAGGATAAGTTGCATTTCTTCAGTAAATAATGAATAACTGTATAAATGTAGTTTTTTGTTTGATTTAGGGAATGCGGTCTTTGAAGAAGTGTAAAGGGTATCTAATTGCCTTGGATGGATAGAAGTAAGATTTTATGTTATTCAAAACAAACTGTTTTAAATGATAAAACAATCTAATTTTGTACTTAATCTACAAGATAATAAATTATTTCACCTGTTTGTGAAGAGATAATTTTTTAATTATTTTTACCACTTTGAATACTAAGCAATATGAAGTAATAATAAAATGGAATACTTAAAGTTATTATAATCACACAATTTTATACCAGGGATGGCGGATGTTTCCAGGGTAGGGGGCTACTTCTAATATTTTTAAGGTGTTGCGGTCCACCCAGTGTCATAGGTGTGGTCATTCTGTATTAAAATGGTATGTTTTCTTTTCTTAACACTTGTTTTCGACATAGTATACCTTTTTTTAAAATATAAAAGATTACTTTTTTTACTTCAAAAACACAAGTAACACAAAATTTACAAGTTGAATGCTTGAATGAGTAACTCCTGGACCTTGGCAGGGTGGACGTATTCAATGCAACGAGCAGAGAACATATGTGTACCGATGAATCTGAAATTGGCGCATGTACTTACATTTGTTCGCTGCCAATTCCCGCGCTATCGTGGGACATGGCATCAACTCGAGAAACTAATCCCGTGAAAGAGAGGGGTGTAGTATGACACAATACCCAATCCAGTGCTACGCGGAAAAAACCGATCATCAACATTTGTTCCCCTCTTCAGTCGACAGGTGGGGAAAAATTCCTTTTTCACGGCTGGCATCACAGATTCCCATAGAGCGGCAGTAAACGTGTTAAAGGTCATC